>NDXZ01003740.1:0-35012 GCA_003055125.1 Paykullia maculata | reverse complement strand
TAATTAAAAAAATTACATCAATAAACACATGTGAAAAAAAAATCTGATTTTAAAACATTTTTGATACACTTTCTTGTTATGGAATTAGTTTTCTTCGGAAAAAAATATTTACGGCATTTTCTATATGAGCCGTTTATTTTGAAAGTGGCATAAGTCACTTTTTTTATTGAGTACAAATTTTTTAAAAATGAGAAGATACCGTTCAATTGTATTTAGTGTTGCCATTAACTCGATTTTTTTGAAAAAGTGACTTATGCCACTTTCAAAATAAACGGCTCATATATAAATATGTTTAATAAACGTTTCTTTTATACATAGATAAAATTGTTTCTATAAAAAAAACTAATCAATCACTTATCGGTTTTTAGAAAATTGTTTATGTTTTTACTATTTGTAATTTTTAACAAAAAACCCTATTCTTGGTGCAAAACCCCTATTTTATAAAATGTTAAAGAAAGTTTAATTTGTTTATCTTTAAAAAACGTTTATCTTTTTATACCCTACATCACCATAGGTGGCAAGAGTAAAACGTGTTTGTATTGATGTTTCTGATCAGAAAAAAAAAATTATTCCGAACTTACCTTAAATAAGTTATGTGACAAAACTTTATACTAAAATCTCTTTTGATCGCTTGATAATTGGTCTAAGCCGCCATATAAAAACAAATCTTAGAAATCATTAAAGCCCTCATAACACTATTAAAACTGTTTTAAGACTTCATTTAACTAATGTCAAATGGTTATATTTTAATAAAAACTCCAGACAAATAGTAATCTACTTGATGTGTACATTATGCGGTAGGGTACAATGTGGTCAGGCTAGACTTGTTATAACTTTCTTGCTTATATTTTTTAATCCCCTTTATTTACCCCATAAATATTTTTTAAATTTATTAATTATTTTTAAACAAAATTATTATAACTTACATATGTATTTACTTACGTTTTTATTTCTTAATTGTGGGCAAATACGATGTTATTTTTATGCTAATTGTTATTTATTTAGACTATCACGTGTATTTATCGTCATACTTTATTGTGCTTTTTATAAATTAAGTCTCCCAAAGTTATTTTTAGCTGAATAAACAATTAACACCTCTTTTGAGAGCATAAAAAAATGCACCTTAAGTGGAATGTTTTATTCATAAGTGAGAACTTGTCCAATGAACATTAAAAATATTTAGCACCTCAAAATAAAGGAAAAATACTTTCGCCGGAAAGAATTAAATGTTAAAGTGTAAAAGATATTAAAAATCAAAGAATGGGTGAAAATGTGATATTGCAGTTAAACAGCAATTTGTTTCGTGATATTATACTGTCAAATGTTTTGTTTGGGTAAATAAATAAGCTTTAAAAATAAAATAAAAACAAAGATATGAAAAAAATACCTTAAATATGACCTTATGCAGTCGTATATGTGTGATTAATATTAAAAACGCTTTTTGCTAAGACAACCAAACACGTGTTTAGAAGCAACGAACTAAAAAGACTACAGCGAGACAGAAAACAAGTCTACCTGCACTTTTGCCAACTTATGAAACATTTTTCAACAGCAAATAATCATTTGGACAAAAATATTTTTCTAACTAAGTTTATCTTCAGAATTATTGTATTTTCTAAAATTTAACTTAAAGAAATTCATATCAAAAATGTATCCAATTTTTTCATTAAAGTAGTTTACCCAGCAAAAAATTTTAATTCGGAAGCAATAAAAGTGACTGGTAATCTTTAGAGCCTCTACGCGAAGAATTTTATATAAAAAACATAAAATCTTTCATAAAAAGGAAAATCGGTATAATTTTTCGCGGGTAGCTTCGAAAAATTTCGAGAAATATTGCAACAAATTTTCGTTTTTACATCTAAAAAATATAGAATATATAAGCGGGCTTAAAAAATTAACTATTAGCTTGAAACTTTTGTACAAAATAAATTAAAAAAAATATATATTTAAAGAGGTTAGTGTCGGCTAGTGTCGGCAAAATTTACTTTTCAAATTATTATTCATTCATTATCACATATAAAAATTAAATTTCTTTGAAAATTTAAAAATGAACTTGAGCCCGAAAAAAAATAAAATTAATTGTCTATTGAAAGAGGTTTTTTAATAATAATTTTGCAATATATACAATTTTTAAGTTACTAAATAAATATAGAGCTTTAAAAACTTTCACTATCAGAAAATTTCTTTACAAAAATATCGTTTATTCATCAAAAGTTTTAACACGCATTGTTCAGATTGTATTTTTTTGAAAATGCATACATTAAAGTTATTAAACAAACTGTTAATATTGTTTTATTCTTGTTTAAAATAAATTATATACAAAAAACTGATATGGTCAACTTAAAACAACTGTAGCTGCATCTAACTTCCAAAGTTTGTCTTTTTGAAATTAATATTCTAAAAGCTTGACTCCTTTTGCTTAGATATTTAAAGTTTGAAATTAATCGAAAATGTCGTTTAAAAGTTATATTTATTTCAATTTGTTCGCAATCAATACTAAATTAAGTTTTTATAATATTGATTGCTCACACACACTCACACTCATACGTTATGCATTAATACTTGTCCACAATCTTGTATGTTTGCGCCTAACAACAATAGCTTATTGTTGTAGCGTTTATTATCAAGAGTTTTGTGAAAGAAGTTTAAAGATGATGATCTGCTTCTACTAAACCAAATTGTACATTTTTAATACAATGTTGTATCAGTCCTTATTAAATATATGTACATTGATCGACTCAGGAAGTTACAAGGACCAGGAATATGTTTATCTATTCGTTTTGAAATTAACTAAAAAGTGGTGTTACATAAAGAATAATAGACTAATATATATTGTTGATGGCGAAAGGTATAAAATTTTGTTTAAATATGTTCAAACTATAAAATAAACTTTTAAATTAGCACTATGATATTTAGACTTACTTCAGTCAGACTAACAAAATTAATATTAAATAGACTACTGTGTAATTTAAGATTTTTGTTTTCTATTTTGTTTAAAATTTATACAACGAAATTTTCAATATAAAATTTATTTTATAAAGCATTATTAAATTTAAAAACAGCTTAAAAATAAGAAGGTTAATATTTACCTAGACGTTTTATGTAAACAAATTTAAAAAAAAAACATATCATTTTAAATTTAAATAAAAGGTTTCTCCATTTAATACTCAGTTCAAAAAATAATAAAACAATTCGATATCTGTTATTTGATCAACAAAAGTGTCTTTTGAAAAATATTATTTTTTTTCAACAACAATCAATTAATTTTTTTAAACAACATATATGTATACCATAATGATTAGAGATGTCAATTGATCGATTTTGAAAAAATTTATCGAATAAGCTTTTATCTATTATTTGTTTTAAGACATTGAAGGTGAATAATTCGAGTAATCGATTAAATTTTAAAATTCTGTTAAACAATTTATAAACAAAAATATTTAAAAGAGAAAAAATAATATAACAAAAATTATAGTAAATTTATTTTAACCCTTATCCTGTATTAATGGTTCAAAATTGCCCAAACCGTTTTTAAATGTAATTATTTTTACACACATTCAATGAAATTTTTTGAAAATCCTGTACAATTATTTATTTAGCAAATAATAACCAGATATAAAGAATAGAGCTACTAGCTCTTTTTAGAAGGTCTGTGTAAAAAAAAATTACGCATATGGTATATGTGGGTCAAAAGTGCCTAATGCAATCAGGCCAATGTTAAAAGTATAAAAACTGCGTAATAAAAAAATTTGGTTTTGATAACGGGAATATAAACAGTAAAGAAAAATAAATAACAAAAAAAAGAATTGTTATTATTTTTTGATTATTTCAACTTATTTTGAAATGATTCAATTTTTGAATTATTTCAAGTTATTTTGAAATACTGAAGCCTGAAGAGATTGGAGCTCTGCTAATGCAATTTGATTTGGAGGAAGAAACTCCAAATTATACATCAAGTGAAGATAAAGAAAATATTATTTCGGAAGTTGGATCTATTTATGATCCCAATATATCATCAGATCCTAACGAAGAAAACTGCAAAATTTTGATGAAGATTTAGCGGAATCAGCAG
This sequence comes from Paykullia maculata, assembly GCA_003055125.1. Classification (NCBI taxonomy): domain Eukaryota; kingdom Metazoa; phylum Arthropoda; class Insecta; order Diptera; family Rhinophoridae; genus Paykullia; species Paykullia maculata. The sequence continues at coordinate 30,940 of NDXZ01003740.1, read as the reverse complement.
GATTCACCTCCAGAAGATAAATATATATGGTGAGAAACACAAGCAATAAAAGAAATTAAAAAGGTGTGCGAGACAGAACATTATGACTCTGGCTCCTGACCTCACGCCTTATACTATTTCTATAGTAGACAGCAAAAAGTCATCCTTAATGCTATTTATACCAGATGAAGTAATAAAAATAGTTATTAATATGTCAAATTTACAGGGTAAGTAATTTTAATTTTTTGCATATGGTTGAAAACTTACATTTTTCAAAAAAATGTTCTGGTTGTAATAAATTTATTTATAATAATCGTTTTGAAATGCGTATTACATACCATGAGTGTAATAAAACGTAATAAAACATAAAAATATATGAATTTTTTATATTGGGCAAAATTGACCCACTAATGTCAAATGCGTTCTATTAATACAGGATAAGGGTTAATAATTGAAACACATGCAAATATTTAAAGCTTAAAAAAAGTTTTTAAATAATATAATGATAACAAATGAATATAAAATTTGGGTATATTTTAAAAAAAGTTTATTAAAACATTGTGTCATTTATACAAATAATTATGTTTTATATAATTTTTTATAAGTTTTCTATTTATACGAAATTTTCCATACTTGTAGTTAAAAAAATTTTAAAACTTTCAGAGAAAATTTTTAAATATTTTGGATCCATAAGAATATTTTTAAAGACTTTTTCCCTTATGCTATCAAATTCAAAAAAAAAATATTTCCTTCTTTCATACATACATATAAATGCAAACTAAATAAAATTTGTATCTTTTAAAGAAAAATTTTATTAAGTCCCCAAATAATGGAAAATTCTTAAAAAATTATCAATTTTTATACAAAAGATCTTTTAGGAATTTCCTGTTTTTATAAAAATTTTTATTGACTCTCTATTAACATGTCTATTGTTATAATAATTATAAGTCTTAGTAGTTGTTATTAAAACTCTTAATAGTTTTGTTTAACAATAAATCACTTTAAAAAGCACTAAGCTACAGCAAACGCTTAAATATTGTTACTAATTAAAAAAATAAATTATTTTTGTAACCCAGTGTAATCATTATAATCATAAACAAAATCTTGATATCAAAAGTAACAAAATTAGCAAAAGAAAATGTGCTAAAATTTTAGATAACTACGATAATTCAAATAAATAATGTGAGAGAGAATAAGATAAAATAAAAATTTTATTTATAATGGGGGCAAAATGTTTTATTATTTTCATCTAAGCACAATAAGTGTTAAATAAACCAATAAAAAGAGTGAGTAGCAGCACAATTATGTTTTTTTTTTCTCAAACGCCAGGCAAAAGTTTCCTAAAGTGTGAACAAAACAAAACAAAAATTTTCGATTATAAGGGAGCTTTTTTTGTTGATTCAGTTCTCGAGTAAAGATCATCGTTGCAAGATGTCTTTGAATAATATTAATGCTTCGCGATTTAGTGATGAACCGTTTCAAGTGTGGAAAGCAAAACAAAAAGTCCATTATCGTTTCGATGTACGGCGGGGTAGCGACGAGGACGATGAAGTACAAAAGTGTGTAAAAATTTCTTAATTAAAAAAAATTGTTTTAATATATTATTAAAGAAAAAAAACAAAAAGAAAATAAAATATATTAAATCAATATTTAAAGTAAAGTTCTTGCCTTAAAAAATGTTAAAAAGAAAACATATAAATAAATAAATAGAAAATGATTTGAGAACATTAATTGAAAAAAAATTATTATAAAACTTTTTGTGTTTGAAAACGGGTTTAAATAAAAATTTTAAGTTAATGTTAAACGCATGAGTTATTAAATAAGTTGATATAATGTTTGATATACAAAAATATTTTTTATTTACTTTAACAGGATGTGCATGTGCATGACTGACAAATTTATTAGAGTCCAGCAATAATATCTCTTCTATGTTAAGAAGGTTACGATTTTGATTTAAAATGATCTTTTTAAATCGCTTATGTATTTTTTGAAAGTAGTTTTTATATCGGACTAGAACCAAATATGGAGAGGTGTTTACAAAATACAGTTAGGAAATTTGTGTGTCTATATGACTTATCTATAAAACACTTTCACTTATATCTTAAAATTTTTATAAGGCTTGAAATCTTTTAATGCACTAATAAATATCTTATGCATTTTTTATTGATTCATTCATAAAAGTCATTTTGCGTCGCGATCAATGATGACGCTTTTTACAGCATATTTCTACCTTAAAGAACTTGGCTAATAATGCAGTCAATTGTCCTTTCAGATAAAGTGTCCAAAATGTTAAACAATTTAATTAAACTGTAGCTGAAGTAAATCAGACTCCTTTGGGACAGTTGCAGACATTTCTAGAGAATGTGCTTCGATGTCTTTCGTCCTAAGTCATAAAACAGACATAAAACAGGTATATAGCTGATATCTAAGTTTTCTATAACCAGCTTATCAACCTGCCTTATATGTTATATAAGAGAAAAGGCAAATCCTAGTTTGTCATTTGTAAGGAAAAATCCAAATAATCTACATATATATGTATATAAATTAGTAAGGCGACTGATTGACTCATTGACTGATTGATTGATTCATCATCGCACAGCTCAAACGGATAGAGCTAAAGACTTAAAATTTGTACTGTGGGTTACTCTCACGTTGATCCACTAAGAAGGGATTTTTGAAAATTCATATATTTAGGGTGGTAGAAAAGGGGGAAATTTAAAAAGCATCGTATTCTACTCAAAAAATAAGTAGATAGGTGTTTGGTACTTTTCGAAATTCGGGTGCCTGGAAGGTGACAACGGTTAAAAAATATATTTTTTTTGGGCCCTTCTAACTACTAAACCAATAAACATTGAGGTATAATTTAAACTACGTTCGTCACTTCTCTAAAAATAAAGAAAATGTTTTTGATACTTTTTTGAATTTAAAACATATAAAGATAAAAATGGGGAAAAACAAAAAAAAATGTGAATTAGTAAAAGACTGGTCCGAATTAAATAATATTTACGTGATAGAAAAAGAGAAAATTTGAGTAACCAGTTTGGGGTAGCGAAGCAGACCGGGTCAATGCTAGTATAATAAAATTTTTGTATCCCAGTCCTATATTGTGAAAAAATACGTAATGCGTAAAAAATATGAATCTGATATTAATGATGATAAATTATATTTATTTGAATAGATTTTATCTTTCGCCAAATTTTAAGAAGCCTTAGAAAATGAAAGATATTTTCAGATTTGTATTTTATTTTTAAAATGCGTAACAATTAAAATTTTGCAGACATATGAACAGTTTATTTTTTCCTAAGTTGCACATTGTTTCCTATTTTAAAATATTGTTTTAAGCAATTAATTTAAAAAAATGAATAATAGGTGAGTTCACACCACAATCAGTAGATGTTACATTTTTTTAAACTTGTTATTGTAAACATTTTTTCTAAGGTGTTTAAACTTGTTGGTAATTCTTTTTTTGTTTAAGGTCTAAACAAAATACCAAAATTATTAAAATATATACAAACTTTTATAAATTTAGTTGCATTTTAATGAACTTAAAACTTTAATACTGGCAACACCATCTTACTTTTCAACCATTTGAATGCTAATGATGCATTTATAAAAATATTTTTATATCCGGGTATTCAATTTGTAAATATTTATGTCTTACTTTCTTAACATAAAATAATTTACTATTTAAAAAAAATTACAAAATATTTCGTTTTACAAAACAAAATTTTAAAAAATTTTAAGCATTTGAATAACGATAGTTTTTGTGTTTCATGGTGTTTTGTGTTTTGTTGGTAAATTCTTAATTTTCTTATATTTTAACAACAATGGAAAACTTTCCGAATAACAAATTTCGAACGCGGTGTGAACTCCCCTATTGTGTATGTGTATATATGTGTAACAAAAAAAGCAATTTGTTGCTTTGCATATACTTTAAACAAAATATGTTTCTTAATATAGATAAACATACTATCAATAATTTGCTAATTAAATATATTTTTTTATTATAAAATCGATTAAATTTGATTTAAGTCTATTTTAACACTTAATATTATTATCGTTATTATTATTTATTTATCGAAACGAAAACCATAAAATATTTTCAAACTCTTTAAATGCCTTAAGAACTCATAACATTATTTAACAATAAATATCTATTTTACAATAATAACAACAAAATCCACTTAAAAACCAAAAAGCAAAAATTCAAATAATTTTGTATAAAAGTATTAAGTCTTTAATTCCAAATATAAAAGTAAAATACTTTATTCTGATGTAAAACAAATTTGTACAATAACTAGTAACCAAAACTACTTATGGTTTTGTTGCAAGTGACGTAAACTCTATTTACTCATGAAATATTTGCAAAATCAAAAAAACCTCGTAGTTAATAAAATAAACTATTTTATGTGTTTGGTAGTCTGATTGGTAATAATTTGTTATAATTAAATTGTTTATAGAAATTATTAACATAAAGATGTGATTTTTTTTTGCATTATTTTTGAAAAGCTAGGTGGCAAGTTTAAGCCAGACAAGCTTTATTAAACTTATCGCAAATATATAATTTTTGCATAATTTTTATAAACTAAAAATTGATTTATAACCAATAATATTGCTTAAGATCAAAAAATAACTTTCTAAGGGTCAAAAATGTAACAAGTTGGCACGTTTTACCTAAAACTTAAAAGAATGTTAAATTTTTGCCCCTAAAGTATGGTTTTGAAAAAAAAAATTTTTCAGAAATATTTTTCACGAAATCAATTTATTTGTTTTTTAATTTTTTTTTATCATTAAATTTTTTATTTATTCTGTTTGGTGGTCTACATAGCTCTGTAAACGCACTAGCTTTGAGTCTAAAGCTAAAAATTTATCTTAAAATTTATTTTTTCGGAAAAATTATAGAATAAATAGTCTTCTAAAATAAACATTAGAAAATCGCGTTGAAGTTATCAGTATTGCAGACCTAGAACCCTTCTTTTGATTTTCAAGACCTTTGAAAATTAGTTCAATTCAAAATTCTGACATGGAAGTATCTAACGAAAATCTAATTTCGGTTTTAATTTTTCCAAAATACTTACATATGTATGTATATGTATCTTGCCAAAGAGTCTCTTCTAAGCATAAAAGCCCTAAAACACTCCCCAAGTAAGCAGCCTAGAAAAGTTTTCTGCCCAGAATAACGTTTAAAATATTTACACTAATAGAAAAATCTTACAATATTCTGCCTCATATAGGCTCTTTCAGTGAAATGTTTCTTCTTTCCAACAATATGCAAAAATAACTTTCATTGCCTATTACATATGCTCACAGATAACGCCTGCATATGCCAAAGTTCTGCAATTAAAATTGTTGAGTTCTTTTTAAAGAAACGACACTAGTGCTCCCTTAAAAACATCTTTGAATGGCTTGTATCTTACGGAAATATGCATTTGTGTACTTTTGCGTCAACAATATAAATTGCATAGAAAATCTATTTCCTGAATTTTCTAGGTAATTACTTTAACACATCTTTCTATAAGAACCCAACTCAATTATTAAGAAAAACATTACCAAATCATTTTGGCTATTTCCAAGTAAAGACGTAAATTTATATTCATAAAGTTTAATCTTCTCTTATAATCTTCTATAAAATGTGTCTTTGCCTTTAATATTTAACAATTTTTTCAATTAAATACTTTAAGTATTTAAAAAAAAAAACTTTAAATGTTAAAGAATTTCGTAGTTGTAGGGTTCAAAAGTCATAGTTTATTTAAATCAAACGTGTACGTAATATTAATTTCAACCTTTACAACAGTTTTTTTATTTCTCATACGTACTGTGGGCTATAATAAATATTTTTTTGAACAAACAGATGAACAAAGCTAAATTTACCTAGAATGTAGCAAAGAGCAAGAATATATATATTTTTATTGGTCCCAGATAAACATTTCTTGGCGTTACGTACAAAATTACACACGTATATAAAAGGGTGTATTTTTGTACACCACCACTGCTTGAATTGATATTTACTTCCACCGCTTTTCTAAATTATGTTTTTGTCTGTACATGTCTGTTTAAAAGCTTAATATTATACTCTAAAGTTTCTTAATTATATGATAATTTGGTAAACATTACATGTATATTAATTTTTTACAACAACACAAAAGTAAATAGCAAACATATAGATATTTTCACACACATTTTCGCTATAGAATTATTTGCAGTTTTACCCTGACATTCACGTGCTTATGCCAATGTTTAATAAACATACATATTTATTTAACTTGATTAAGCAGCATGTCTACTGCTATTAGATGTTTGATTCAAAAGTTTTTTAAATTTGTGTAAAACCAATTTTAGAATATTAATTATTTCTTTAGAAAAATGTGATAAACTTAATTTTTACTACAAGTTGTTATGAATTTAATGTAGAACATATTAATTAACAATTATTTATTTAACTTATAAAACACTAATAGCCTTAAAAGATATTGCTGTAGATAATATTAAATATTTATCTTATCAACTCATTATGTTCTTAATTATGAAATCATTCATTTAATTTTAATTTTCTTGCAGTTGTGCATTCTCTATTACAGTCTTCTACATAAGTGCCACACACATATTTATTTCCTTAAAATTCGAATATATACACACATACATACATATACATTTATGTAATATTTAATATTTATCTTGCAAAAATAAAGCAAACTCAGACAGACACAACAACAGCAAAACCAGTGTTTTCTTGGAACGTGAATTTATTTAATTTATTAACAAACGAAGTGTTGATATGAAAATCAAATCGATAACTCATGATTGATGATGAAATTTAATATGATTTAAAAATTGTAACCCTTTTTTGTAATTATATTTACTTTAATGTGAATAAAGAGTTAATAAAGTAGTGTGTTTTGTAAATAATTTTAAGTTTAGAAAAATAATTTTTTTTTAAGACAATGGGGTTTTCATCAAAAGTTTAAAAGTTAATTAAAAATCAAAGAAAATAAAATTAATAAAATTCTAAAATGATATTAATTTATAAACACTATTGGGGGATTCATAAGCCACTCATCTGTCATATGTCCTAAAAATTCAAAATGGTTTAAGTTACTTTTCATACTAAAAGTGTCCTAAAATGTTATGACTCTAACTGCTATGTTTATTGTGCTGTCGTAAACTAGCCTTAGCCAAACAGAAAAATCAATAACAAAGAACTTAAACCATTTTAAAATTTTAGGACATAAGACAATATGATATCATAAGTTTTTTTGCTTACAGAAATAATTTTCTAAAAGTAAGTTTTTGGCAAAAAATCCAAAAAAAAATGTTCTTATGTTTATGAAAGACAGTGACAGCAATTGAGTATGATAAAAATTTAGCGCTACACAAAAGGCCAACGCGTTCCTAATGTTAAATAATATTTTAAAATGAGTTCCTTGGTTCCTCAAAAAGGCGATAGTTAAACAGTACGGGAGTTGCGTGTTTAATTTTTGCCAAGGACTCTAGTATGTTAGTTTACTCCTTTATTGTATTAAAATAATATTCGTTACTTTATTTTTATGATAAATTCATAGAAATTTTAAAAATATAGTAAAACGGCCTTTATAAAATTCACTCTGTTTTACCAATTACTGAAGCAATTTTATACTTACATATAGTCATGTCCATTACTTTAAAGTTAAATTATTTTGTAATTAATATTTAATTGATCAAATTTAATTTCAAATACTAAAATAATATTTGGTATTTTGCAAAAATATAAAATTATTTTTGGTCAAATTAACTAAAAATATATGGTTATTAATGAACAAAAACAAATACAAACAGACACAAAATAGTTTACACACAAATTTTCAAAAATGTAACAATATTTTTGCAAACAATAAAAGCACTTGAACTCCATGTAGTATCTATCAAAGCGGCAGTAATAAAAGCCACAGACAAACCGATTGGTTTAAATATGTATGTGCCGTTTATACAATAGAAAACAAATAACTAATTACGGGCAAAAAGTTATTAATCCGCTAAATAAATATAAATATATTTTATACAGTCGTAATTAGGTATAAACTTTGTATATATGTATATAATGCATACATATGTACATACATACATACATACACAAAAGTATGTAAACATTTATGTACACATTTGTATATTTGCTTAAATATTATATTTCTAATACTCGTCTACTTGTATTTCACAAATCAATCACAACGTCATCGAAAATTATCCATTTAACACGTTTACAATCAATCATTACAAATACAAATTTATATACAAAAAACTGAAACAAAAGAATATTTTACCATTTTCACCAGATTGGCCTAAAAGAAATTTTTTTGTATCAAATTAGTTTCCAGTTAAACTTTAAACCTTACGGTAAATTATTTCATTTATTTTATTTTGTGAAATATGAAAAAAAAATAAAATTTAATAAATTTAAAATTCGAACAAAAGAAATTAATAACGTAATACTTATTTTAGCAGCAAACTATGTTACAAACTCTTTACAAAAATATCTAATAATTAAGTTTCAAAGTCAAAACAATATTAAACATTTTTAATAATTTTAGTGGAATAATAATTAAGTTAAACTAAGCGAAAGTGCAACTAAATAAATTGTTTTCTAAATAAAATATTTGTAGTAATTAAAATAAAGAATATTCCTTTCCATATTTTTAATAAAAATTTAAGTGACAAATATTAAAAAAAAAACGTTTATCGAGAAAAATTTCTATTTGATAGAAATTACAAGTAAAATTAATGAGAAATTCGTTACTTAAAGAAAATTAATATTTTTTTAAAAATTAACAATAAATTTCTTTTGTACGATAAATAAACGGTTATCAGAAAGAAACCACTTTTTAGTCAACAATTTACATAAGTTTTTTATTGTAAAAAATTTCTTTTATAAAAACATTTTTTAAAAATTTACTGACAATTATTAATTTTTATTAATTTAATTTTTATAATTTTTAGATAAGTCAAAAAGGGAATTAACATTGAAATTAAGGAAAACTAGTCAACAAGCATTAACGCTTAGTAAACCTTTGTTAAGAAATCTTATTCAAAAACCAAACTTTAACAAAACTAAATACAATTTATTTTTGATCATTACATTCTTCAACTATTTTCATATTTCATTATTGTAATAAAGTTTCAACTGTTTTAACCTTTTTGAAAACACTAAAAACAATTACGAAAAAAATGTTTTTTAATGAAAAACAAGTATTTAAATAACGAGCTTTATTTTAATTGTTTGTACTCCTCTGAGCCCTGTTTTATTAAAACAAAATTTAAAGTCAAATAAGAAATGATGGAAACCCAAAATTTTATAACATATTGACATATTATAACAATAAGACATATTTTTAATAGATTAAAAATTTAAGTTAAAAAAGGTTTTGTAAACAAAATTACGAAATTTTCCTCACAGAGGCTTATTAAACTGTTTTAAGTCTTTTTAAATTCGCCGTTAATGGTCTGCACTACGCAATTAAATGTTCAACAATAATAACTAAGGGGGATACAAGAAACACTAGACTAGATTTTTAGATTCTGTTTGCTTTCCCGTCGTCGTATTTTTCTACGGCTCCCATTAGTTAGAGGATAGTTGCAGGAATAACTGTTTCGCGATTTTTTGAAACATTAGCCAAAAGTTTAACATTTCTTTTAGTTCCTGGTATATGACATGGAAGTGCGTGACCGAGCGATTAAAAAGATTTTTCATTACCATAATAATGTTTACAATCCAACAGACTACGCGTCCTCAAGAAATATAAAATAATTTTGATTGCTTGAATAATGTTAGTATGGTAGATTTAGACGATGATAATATATAATCAGAGCCACCATTCACTAGAAAAATTCCGTATGATTACTTAAAAACATTCTTAGAGTATGAAGAGCCACCACTTCCTGACTCAGAAATTCCATGTCATATAAAAGGAACAAAAAGATATGTTTAATTTTTGAGTAACCCTGGAGAGTAACCACAAAATATCAAGAGGCAGTTATGTCTCTGGCTAATGAGAGCCGTAGAAAAGTACCACGACTAAAAAGCAAACAGGATCTTAAAGTCTAGTTTAACTTGTTTTATTTTAAACATAAATATTTGTATTATATTCAGTTTTCGTTTCACTAATTAATAATAAGTATTTTAAAATTTGTTAAAAAAATTTTTTTCATTGCTCATTTGCTGCAACAACGTCATAACTCAAAATATTTAATTTTTCGGGAGACACATTTTTAGTTTTTAAGCCGATGAACCTATATTTTCTTATAAACGACAAGGCACAACTAAAATAATACGTTATTAAAAGTAATCATTGGGTGCCAGATGATTTTAACAAAAAATCGACATTATCAGCAGTTTAATTTTAAAAAATCGGCGAAAATCGGTAAATTAAAATTAACCATGAAACATATTTTTATTAACAAAACAGGACAATTAAGTATTAACTAATATTTATAACATAAAAAATAATATAAATCTTAATAAAAACAAATGCTTTGCAAATAAATTGTAGTAAGTTTAAAAAATTATTTTTTTTAATTTTTTGTAGTTTGATTTATTTTATAGATACAAATTTGAGTTTGACACAAGTTAATAATTTAAAAGTGTAATTAAATAAAATGAGGGTTTGTGATTTAAACAAATAAGACAAAATGTTTAAAACAATTATCGCTGTTAAAGTAATTTTTAAAAAATTATCAAGATATATGCAAAAAAACGAACATTTTAGGAAACATCAATGTATAGTTTATTATCTTTAAATCCATTACTTTTCACTTTTTATCATATTTGAGAAAACTTTTTTAAATTTTTAATATGTACATATTTGCAAAAGTTACAATAGAATACATTTTTTATATTTAAAACGTTAACGTTAACGTTAAATATTTCGAGAAAATGAATTTTTTTTTATTCATTTTGGCTCAAGTTCATTTTTAAATTTCTTCATTATGAAGAAATTAATTTTTGTCTGTGATAATTGAAAAATATACTAAAATAGTAAGTTTGCCCGACACTAGCCGAGTGGAATGCATTTTCGAAACCAGCCACGGTTTCATCATCAGCACTCTTTGATCGGTATTTAAGTGTTGAATGTAAATATTATCTATTTATCTCAAAGTTATTAGGAAATAGAATTAGGTGACTGATAGTCACCGATATTTATATTTTCTATAGCTAGTTTTGAGAACATCTATAGTAAAACCTCTATTGACAAAAAAATTAATACAAGTTTCCTTTATGTTTTTCACAGCACTCAAATTTCCAGCGACAGTGCTGAATACATTTCCCCTAGAGGCCCCAAAAAGTCAACCTCCTTCTCTAAATTATCACCACCCTCAGCGCAACGTTCCATCTCAGCTCCATCAACACCAATCACACCAATACCAGTAGTACGATACGTACGTAATCCATGTGATTCATGTGGTTATCATAATATACCAATTATGTCACACCCCATATCACCGTTGGCCAGATCACATACAAATTTAGAATTAGTTGAAACAGGAAACGCCAGACAAGCTCTCTTACCGGTCAGCCACGCTATGCATCGAGACGAATCCACGGTATCGCTTATAGCGCCACAAACCATACAAATATCACGACGACCGTCAGTTTTGCTGCAGGAAATCTTAGGTGGCAAAAAAGAGCATGGCGTGCTAAAGAATGGCAAATATAATAAGTAAATTTGTGTTTAATAATGAGTTAAGTACTTGTTTAAAACTTATTTTCTTCTAGTCACATTAATGGAACCGCTACTGGTAGTACTTTAACTATCAATTTTCCAGGTGGAGGAGGTGAAAATAGTTCGAAGAGTTTTCAGGCCAAACATCAGAAAGAGAAAAATCGCAGACAGGGAAAGTAAGTAAAATATTATGTTGTGCATGCTTTTAATAGAGAGTTTCATAAAAACTTGTTTAACTCTCTATTTGTCGCTCTCATTTAAATAATAGTTTTACTCTTAATTAATTGTACAGATATTTCTTTGTCAACCTTTTCATTTTTTCTTTCCTTGTCTCTCTTTCAGTGATGCCATAAGCTCTGCTCTATCTGCTACTTATTGCAAACTATTAGTTTTACTTGGTGTCTGTCTGCCCATTACAGAAGTGATAACAGAACAAATACCCACTTATGTTTATCAAGGATTTTATGTTTATTTATACTCCTTGAGTATAACATTTGTCGTCTTTATATATGTCTCGGCATTTCGTAATAAACCCATAATTGATGCTCTCAAAAATTATCGTAAGTATAAAATAATAAGTTGTGCTCGAAATACCACCTTATACATAAGTACATCTTGATAGAGTTTGCCATAAATCAAAAACTTTTCTAAATTCCATTTCCCAGACGAAAGAAACAATGTCCATCTCAAACACAAAGTCACCCACTTTGGCAGTTTCTACTTAAGAGTGGGCGCTATTGCATTCGCCATCGGCACTATGGTATATTCGGGCTTAGAGTTCGGTCAGTTCTTCGAGCTGAATGGTCAAGCTGGTTGTCGTGATGTTTTCATAGCCATTACACCCATCTGTCGGATGTTGTTGTGTATAGCTCAAGTACAATTCATATTCCTAAATACTACCTACTTGGATATGGCACGTCACAAGGTATTCTCACGTTTTGGTCTAATGCATATGGTGGGCACAAATCTGTGTGAATGGTTGTATGTGCTGGTGGAAGAAACAAAACATGAAATTTTTCATATAGCGCATCGTGACCAGCTTGGAGATAATAAAGCCGAGGCAAGTGGTACCGTTGATTGGGCGGCGGTAAATGCTACACTGCACGTTAATCATCATATTGGAGATCAGGCTAAGAACAGTACAATAGCAGCGGTAGTAACACATGTTTTGAAGAATGTTACGGAGGCATCGACGGAAATATCACTGGATGATGGTCATGGTTGTTTACGTACCACGATAATGGGGTCTTTAGTACAGGTGAGTTTACCAGTCCTACACATTGGTAATGCAAAATTAAGTGAAACGGATTGTTTAAATTAAAAAAAAGGTCTACATTTATTTGAGATTTAGACTATTTATTACACTCTTATAACATTCTCTCCCTTCAAACATAAAAATGCATCCCTGGTCTTAAAAGGGGTGGAATCTGTAAGATTTCAGTTTAAACAGAAGCTCTTCTTATACTCCACATTTGGGTAAATAAAATTAATTTGAGAGAGAATAGTTTTTTCAGACTTTTTTTTGTGTAAATTGGGAAAACTGTCAAACAATCAGCTGTTTGAAAAAACAACATTGAATAATTTGTAAATATTTTCTCATGTACATATATTTTTTCTGTAATTGCAGCAACTCTCTCCATTTCTGTTTCCCTGCACTATTGAATACTCTCTCATCTGCGCCGTAATTCTATATGAAATGTGGAAAACTGTCAAATCAATACCAGATATTGACAAATCACGAAAAAACTCCATCAAGCCAGTGCATCAAAAGCCAGCCCATCATTTCTCTGTAGATTGTTCTCAATCCCACAAAGGTTTATTCTTTGGGATTTTAGTGATTGTAATGACAATTATTGCCATGATCATGTATTTTGTTTTATACATACAACCTGGATATGGATTGGTGGCCACCCAGGAGGTAACCATCTGGGAAACGGTCATGTATTTTGGCTGTGCAGCAGCAATTGTTACTGGTATGTGAAAAGTATACGATGTTTAAATAAATGTAATTTTAATAAAACGATAAATCCTCGGTTTACTTTTTATCAAAAATTGTTTAAATATTTTTTATTACATCCCTTTGTACAACAATAAACTCTTTTATTTATAGAAATTGTTTAATAAAAAAAAATATTTTTTATTAGGAGTTTCTAACAAATTCTGTTACTAAATGCAAATTATTAATTAATCTTTAATTCGGAAATTGCTATTAAAAAATTTTAATTTATGTATATTTTATTATCAAAAACCCTCATACTTACATATGTATTTTAGTTACATACATACATGCATATCTATATTTTCCTTGCAGGCATGATACTAATGCGAGATTTAAAATATATTAAAAGTACCAGTGATGAACACCACTCTATGGAACTGGACAATCTTTTACTAATAGTGGCTCAAACAGGTCTTTTAAATTAATAATAAAAATCTAACAGTTGTTGATTCTCTCTTTCTCTATTTTAGGAGTTTACCTTTATAGTATGTTCAGTATTTTAGGCAGTTACTTTGCCAAATGGGACACAGTTCCCGATCGTGTCGAAGGTATTATCGCTGAAGTTTTCGCACTTATGCAGACGTCCCTGCAAACAATGTTTATTTTACATTCAAGTCATCGCAGATGTAAGGGATCGAAACAAGTGCGTCGAAAACCTGGTCGGGAGATTATAACATTTCTTTTAATTGCCAATATTGCTATATGGTTCGTTAATACACTGATCAAGGGACGTGCCATCTTCCGTCAATCGCATATGGAATTTTTTGGCATATGGGCTTGGACCATTATAACGCATGTCTCTATGCCTCTGTCGATATTCTATCGGTTCCATTCGACAATATGTCTATTTGAGATATGGAAAATAACATATAAAGCCAAAGCTCATTAGATCGTTTAGTTAAGTTTAATTAATATTTGTATAAATGTGTTAAAGCGCCTGTTCTATTTTAATTTTTTATTTTTTATTTTAACTTATTAGTTGTTTTTTTTTTGTAACTTTATTTATGTACATACATATATAGATTTTAGCTTAGCTAAGTTGTTAAATTATTGATAAGTTATTTAAATGATTTCAATTTGGAATTAAATTAAACCTTATTTTTTAAAGTAACTGCAGCTTTATTAAACATTTTAAACAGGGCGACTCTGTAACGAGTGTTTTATTTTAATAGTTTGTCTTTTTACATAAATAAAATCTTGTAGTGATGCCAAACTTAGTGTCCAAACAAAAAGTAAACAAATTCTCTACGATCGTATTGTATCGTTATGTATAAATGACCTAAAAATAATTTTAGAAAACTTTTTTTTTAATATTTTTAGTTTTAAACCTTTTAACCCGGTTAGATTTTATTACATACAATTTTGCAACAATAATTTATATCCAAAAAAAGGAAAATTATTTTAAAATTTTCTTATATGAATATTTTTTTTAGTTATTTCTTTATTTTTTTTAAATATGTATTAAACAGACGTTCTTAAACTGCAAAAAAAATTTACAAAATTACATAAACTGGAAAATCAGTACAATCAGTAGTTTTTTTTTCAAAATCAGTACACACCCTTTGAATCAGTACACCGAATGATAATAATATCACATTATATTATCGTTTACGTTTTGCAAAAATCGCTGAATTTTTTTAAGGGTATTTTCACCGCTAGAGTGACAATAATTACTAGATATAGCTGAATTGACAACACCTACAATTTACTGATAAGTGTTGTGAAAAAAATAGAAAAACAAAGTGGAGAAAATATTTTTTTATTAACTTATACAAATTTTAACAAAAAAGAAAGGGATTGTTTCTGATAAAAGTGTTGAATTTTTGTTAAAAACAAATTAAACTCTCTAATGTCAATGCATGTAAAGTGTTAAATTTTGCATATATATGCAAAAAATGCTGGGCTTGGTGGTATATAGATGCAGAAGCCAGTATTGCATAAAAGGAAAACTAGCATAAACGGGTTTTGGAAAAACACAAAAAAGAGAATACAATTTAGGAACCACGGTCCAAAACGAAGACGTGGTAAAAATCCTAGATAGTGTTGAAAGAATTTTTCCTTCATATATGTAAAAAAAAGAAGAAGCAAATATGAATCAGGCATCAAATACTTCGGGTACTACTCACACAACAATGACATTGTTGGACGATATCAACAGTTCAATTGGCAGCATTTCTATATTGGACGGTCGCAATAGCATTTACGATTTGGACTTGGATCATGAACACGATACGACCAGTAATACCACCATTTCGCAAAACTCACAATGCTATACGGACAGCATGGAAAGAATGCGCCAGAATGTGGCATTAGGCAGCGACACTATAACACATCGTATATATAATTATCGTAAGCGAAGATATGTTGAGTATGAACATCTGCGAAGTTCCACTTGTGAAGACATATGCATAGATTTTAGTCGTGAAATGGGTATTTTGCCCAATACCCGTTATTTGTTCGGTTTACGAGTATTTGATGAGGCTCCAAGCGATGAATGGTGTTTAAGTGGCCAGCAACTGAAGCCTAACGTAATCTATTGTTTTCGAATGCGCTTCAAGGTGCCGTCTCTCGACGTTCAATTACAAACCATGGATCCTAATGCTTACGAGTATCTATACAACCAAATGCGCTACGATATGGTACACGATTGTATACCGGCCATCAAGTACCCGCTGAAGAAGGATAACGTCATGGGCTTTGGTGCTGTTAACATGTATATAGATTTGTTGGAACAACGAGAATCCATCGATCGCATAGAATCGAATTACAAACGTTATTTACCACGTCCCCTTGTAAAAGCTCATAAAATCTTTATAAAAGGAAAAATTTGCAAATCATTTCGTGTGCTGCGGGAGCGTCAAATTGATTTGGCCCAAGTCAAATGGCATTATGTGCACGAGCTAAATACTTTGGCCACTGATTATCTATTGGAAACATTTGTTGGCATAGTCGATTTTATACCGGACGATATATTGTCAACCACTAACGCCCCGACAACGGCTAAAGTCTATATCAAATTAGATTTGTTTGATACACCAGAACCGGGCTTAAAGGTGGCCCGTGTAACGAGTAAGGATAAAATGGAGGTGAGTTGGAGAATGTAGTTGTAACTGTTTCAAATTATTAAGAAATATTTTACTTGTACTTAAAAATTCGAAGATACGTTGGTATGCACATTCTGAGCATGCGGGGTTGTGAGATTTAGCGTAGTTCAAGTAAAAATCAATCTTCTTTTTAATAAAAAAGTAGATATTTTTTTATGCACATACATATATAGATTTTACAGCCATTTCAAAATTTACAGCAATATACAAAATATACAACTTTGGGTGGGTGTCATAAAGCCATAGGACATAAAGCCATATGGCGTCAAGTCACATTCCATTGAGACATAAAGGCATATGCTGTTAAGTCTCAATATAATGGGACTTAACGCCATAATTTTTTTTCCGAAAATGAGACAAAGCCATATTTTTGATAATGATTGTAGCCACCCTATTTCATGTAAAAAATGCATTGTTGTTTCGGCTTCGCTAAGAAAAGCACTGTAGAGAGCCGGCCTTTGGACGGGCGCAGGAAAAATAAACTCTGGTGGATTCGAATCGCCGGCTTCGCTATAGCCTTCGGCCGGGCACAGGAACTTTTATTTCTGATGGTTTCACAACGCCGGCTTCGCTTAATTAAAGTACTTCTGCCACATCGTCGTGACGTAGTATCCATAACTAAAGTGTTATAGAGTTCATAGGACGCAGTTGGTCATTTTGTCAAGAAAATCTTTAACTTTGCGAAGCCGGTGTTTGAAAAGCATCAAAATTGAAAGTCCCTGTGCCCAAACAAAAACAATAATAAAAAAAAATTATATAATCTTAAAGCTTATGTATATTTCTCTTTATATTTTATTTTACAGAAGTAAACATTCTGTAAAAGGGAAAATTATAGTGGAAAACTATTAATTTTATCTTTTACAAAATGTTTGCAGCTTTAATTCCTGGAGCCTAAAAATTTAGGATTTTTTAAATCATTAATTTCATAGATAAATAGGCATATTAAGTGAAATAAAGCATTTGTAACGCAAAACATAAAATGGGACATAAAACCATAATGGCTTTATGTCCCATTCAACTAAAATTGATATGAGACTTAAGGCCATATCAAAATTATGGCTTTATGTCCGTTTGAATTGAGACATAAAGCCATTATGGCTTAATGTCCTATGGCTTTATGACACCCCACCACAACTTTGTGCAGCAAGTTATTTAATACAAGTACAAGTTTTTAATGTAGACGGCGCTGTTGATCTATTTTAAATTGATTAAGTTTTTATCTGTAGCTTATAATTTCTTTTTTTTACAATTATATCCAATTTCCTTCCTTTCATACAGTGGGTCTTAGTTAGTAAACTGGAAAATATTTATGCTCTATATACTCGAGGCGGTAGTTCCGATTCATTAAGATGCCGCTTGGAAATTACTGGCATGCCCAATGGCTATCGAATAGAATTTGAAAATAAAATACAATTAGATGCATTTATTTCATATTTGGCTGGTTATATGAGGTAATTTTTTTCTTGTGCTTTTTTTTAAATACTTATTTCTTTAGAAATCTTTACATATATTCGTATATTTTTTCAATTAAAGATTAACCACAAAATGGATGATAGATCTTTGCATGCAATACGTCACACCCTCATTGGCAGAATTGAGAAATTTACGTTGTCATGGACCTGTGGGGTAAATATGTTTTTTCTTATCACTCTTACGTTTTGTGGTTTTTTAATATTTTGTTATTTTATTTTTTATAAAGTGGCGCCTTTTCATTTGCTAAAATACGTGAACAACGCGATAAATGTGGCAGTTATATTATACGACAATGTGAAAAAGAATATGATACATATTATATTGATATAAATACAAAATCGTAAGTTATTTTTGGCTTTATATTACATATTTGTTTAAATTTATTAATTAAAACTGTTTTTTTTTTTTCCTAACCATTGCAGCATAAGTGAAGGTCTTCAACCTGAAAAATTTAAAACTGAAACCTTTAAGATCACAAAAGAAATTTATCATCTTGATAGTGCAACTACTCCTACGATCAAGTGGAAGTTGCATATCAATGGAGCACTCGAGATATATGATAAACTTACTGATTTAGCACATTTTATACCCGCAGAAACTGAACATAGATCTCGTATACCGCCGACAGAATACGATAAATCGCCACTACTGTTAATATGTTTGCCAAAACATGTGCAATCGAAAAAGACTGAAAAGGAATTAAGTGAAGCCGAACTCTTACGTAAGCGACCCCAAGTTTTTGATCCTCCTAAAGACTTGCAATGGTATCACAGTAAGTGGAAAGGAGCAGTAATATTTTTTCCTTAAGTGATTTTATAATTTTGATACATATTTTAGACTCGTCACGTGATTGTGATAATAATAAAATGACAAAAATGAAAGCTGACTGGATACAGGAAGGTGGTTTTAAGGATGTTACTGTTACCTTAAAGGTGCTAAAACATGAAAAGGATTATGAGGTACATGCCACTCTATATATTTTACTGAGATCACTTGGACTTTAACACGAGAAAAAAAAACACTTAAATAAAAACTTTTTCAATAAACTTTATAGCTTTTGTGCAAACAAAAAAAGCTGGCAAATTTTTAATTTTAATTCTTTTATTTTATGTTTCAGGACTTCAAGGACTTAGCGAATACATGGAGCCGTATGTATTCACCTCATATCATTAAATTGTATGGTCTGACTTTAAATTTTCCCTACACTATGGTTATGGAATATTCCAAATATGGTCCTCTAAATGATTTCCTAATACATAATAAAGCTAAAATATCTTTACGTCAATTATTGGATGTTGTACATGGCTTAGTTAGAGGAGTTGTTTATCTGGTAAATTATTTAATTAATATTTATCTCAGTTGTATTATATTATTACAGAAATCTGGCATTTTTTTCATTATTCTAGCAAGAAAATGGTATAACACATGGTTACATACGTTGTTCAAATTTACTTGTGACAAAATTTGATTCCAAAACTCAATTACTAGAAGCTAAAATCTCAGATCCTGGTTTTCCTCGATCGTATCGGCGGGATGAGTAAGAAAAATTTGTTATGCATTGTATTAATTGTTTTGCTATCATCTCTAGCTTTTTATTTTTCTTCTCTAGCCTGCCTTGGATACCATTTGAATATCATTATAATTTGAATGCTGCTAAAAAACATTTAGATACCGATCTCTGGGCTTTTTCCACCACGGTTTGGGAAATTTTTTCTCGCGGTGAGCCAATTGCAAATGTTACTACAGAAATTTTGCGCCAGAATTACAATCGTTACGGCGGTATTTTGCCCACCCCCAAGGATTGTCCGCCCGTTATGTTTGAAGTTATGATGGATGGTTGGAGTATGGATCCAGATAAACCCTTTAATCACATGCAAATATTCCAGCGACTAATTTCCATTAAGGAAACACTTAACGATGACTATTCTACCATAGAAGATCTTAATTATGCGGCAGATTCGGATTTAGGTATATGTGATTTTTAAATATTCCATAAAACCAAAAATGTATGTTGGAAAAACATTGAATTTCAGGGACTGATTGCAACAATACCGATGACCAACAAATGCGTCATAATGGTTTTGCTGATGATAGAAAAAGATCAAATTTTCGAAATTATTTCACCACAACACCTTCGGTATTGGAAATACCCAATGGTAAGGTTATCTTTAAGAAGAAAATCGGTGAGGGGCACTATGGTACTGTACATTTAGGTGAAGTACGCTATAATAGTCCTGATAATGCCCGTGAATTTGTGGCCATAAAAACACTTAAGTCATTAAGGGCACCCCAGCTAAATGATGATTTTATGCGTGAAATAGAAATAATGGAAGTAAGTCTTAAATATATATTTTTTAATATCAGCATGTTACGTAAAAAGTTATTTAATTATATAAAATAAAACTTTTAGTCCTTAAATCATCCAAATATTGTTAAAATTAAACATTGGATTCAGCGGCCCTTCTGTATTATCATGGAATATTTGGAAAGTGGTTCCTTTTTAGTTTATTTAACCTCAAAAAAGCCAAATTTAACAAATGATATATTATTGGGGTTTGCTTTGGATATAGCAAGAGTAAGTTGGCTTTTAATAGAAAATTAAATTTATAAATAAAAATTAAAAATTCTTCTTTTAAAGGGCATGGACTATTTGGCCAGTAAAAATATAATACATCGTGATTTGGCCGCTAGAAATATTTTGGTCGATCGTGATAGTGTTAAAATATCTGATTTTGGCTTAGCCCAACGTGCTGATTCCGATGGTTATTATATAGCCCACAGTAATCGTGAAATACCTATAAAATGGTAAGAAGTTTCATATTGTTTTCAAAGTTACAGAATTGCTGAATTTGTTTTCTCTTCTAAATTCAGGTATTCACCGGAAGCCATTAAAAAAGATGCCAAATTTTCTTCACAGTCAGATGTCTGGTCGTATGGTGTAACATTGTTTGAAATGTTTTCGCGCGGTGAAACTCCAAATCTAGATCCAAATACTGAACTAGGCCAAGATGAATTTCTGCAAAGACTTGAAAGAGGTGATCGGTAAGTACAGGAATAAATTAAATTAATTTAAAATTCTTAATTCGATTTATTTCGAATTGATTTCTATGATTTGGCTTAATTTAAATACATTAGAAATTTAATTTATTAATTTTGAATACCATTTACAAAATTTAGCCTTTATAGGTATTTGAAATAATAAAAAAAGCGTATTAGTGGCCATGATACAATTAATCAAATAGCCTCAGTACGGAGAGTGTTTTTTTTACATTTTACATTTTTTTTTTTTTTGACATTTACGGTGCTAAGAAGAGAGAGAAATTTATATTTAATGTATGGAGTTTAACAGATAAGATGTCATTAAACAAATAAGAACGCTTTATTCGGCTATGCCAAATCTTATACTTATATCCTTCACTACGTGTATTCATGTATGTACGTATGTATTTACATGTCCGAAAAGTATTTAAAGGCTTAGAAAACTTGATATTTTTATGATAATCCTTTGAGTCCATCGAGGTTTTTCGCCCATATGTTTGCCGATTCTGGGCCAAGTAGTAAGTTTATTTTTCAAATTTCCCAAAAAGGCATGTCTTACACATAAAAAAAATTTTTTTGCATAAATCTCGAAAAAAAATGTTTCTTTTGAAATTCATCAAAAGGCATGTCTGACACATAAATATAATAAATTTTTTTGTAAAAAATTGTTTTTGTGATTTTTTAATAGCAAGAATCTCGGGAAAATTTCTGATTGTTTGATACCAATAACGGGTCTGTACCAGTGAACGGTTTGAATGCTATATTTTGTGCTTATGAATATATTCTCCAAAAATATGCCTTTTGTTTACATACGCATGAATTCAGTAAAGCAATGTATAACACTATTCAAAAAAGAGAGTGTAACGAATAAAAATACATGCATTGCTTGCCTTTTTCAAAAGTAAACTTACATTCCTAAAGGCAACGAATACTTAACGAATGCTATGAAATGTTTTAGTTCTTATTAAAAATATTTATGTATGTATATGTATGTATGTTTTAAATTTGTATGTAACTTCTAAACTACTTATCAGATCTCTTGGAAACTTGGAGCATCGATAGAGGAAAAGCTATGTTTCCAATACTGTCTTCAAAAATATAAAATTTTACCACTGGCGGCGAATTTTTACAAGCAACACACACAAAAAGCAACGAATACTGAGCAAATGGTGTGAATGTTTTTAGTTGTTTTCATATGGCAACATGTTATTGCTTGATATGTAAAGGCAATACAAAAATGAATTGTACAAAAGGCAATCAACAAAAAAAATGAATATCTACATAGCACTTCATATTTATTTTGTTGTCGGTTAAAGGCAATGCAAAAGCAATGAATTTGTGAATAGACAACAAATGTGAATAGTTTCAATCAGTTCTTTGGTCTGCACGACATCGGGGGGCTGAGAAAAGTTGATTTCATCAGACGGACATGGCTAAATCGACTTCTCTATCTAAAAGGATTTAGAATATATATACTTTTTTGGGTCGCAAATGATTATTGTAGAAATTACAAACGGAATGACAAACTTATATATACCCTAGTCACCTGTGGTGAACGTTATGAAAATCAGCTGGCGTTGTGAGGCTACCTTATTAATTGTATCATGGTAGTGGCTTTATTTTTAAATTTTATTTGATAGAAATGCCACTAAATCGTTAGTACAAACTATAAATACTGTCGACAAATTTAACGATTGTCGGATCTGGTCGAATTTAAATATAAACAAAAATATTGAATACTTAAAACAAAATATATATTTTAGCGTCCGTCATAAGAAAAAGCAATTCGTAATTTCTATTGTAGTGAACTCTTTAAATTATTCAATTTTCTAACTAAAAACATTTAAACATTTTACCAAAATAATATCTCTATTGATTAAAAAAGTATATATTTTATAGGATTTTAAACGAATTTTTCAATTTGTTTTAAGATGGTGGCTATTAAAATGTAAACTTATCATTTTCTTTTAATTATAAAAATTGATTTTTTTTTCAATTTTGTGCAAAAACAAATCTTTACTTCTTTCTTAGTTTAAGAAAACCTCCACTGTGTCCGGACAATGTTTACGATCGTCTTATGAAGCCCTGCTGGCATGCAAACCCCAAGCTGCGACCAACGTTTCGTGAAATTGTTGGTGTTATACAGTCAATTAAAAACGAAACTATCAGTAACATACCAAAGTCAGATTTGAATAACATCTCACCCTCTAAATCTCCCTCTTTAATGAATTAAAGTGTAAAATCAATTAAAAAACTCAAGTGCAAGTAAAAATTATTTTAAAGGTTTTAAGATACAAAGGAAAATACAAAAATCTACAAAAAAAATTAAGTTTAAATATAAAATTATATAAATATTTTTTTGTTGTTAGAAAAAAAGAAAAAAAAATACTAAACATTTTGTTGTTTTTTTTTAATAGTTTTGTTATATTTTTTCGCATTATTTTACGCCTTTTTTTAGATTTTAATACAAAATAAATATATTTTTTTAATTTAGTTACATTTTTAAGTGCCTTTTTGACAAAAAAAAAAAACAAAAATAATTATAATATGTTTGTATGTATGTTTATGTTAAACACAAAATATTGTTTACAACAGTTAGCTTTAAATTTTAGTTTAATTTTTTTACTATCTCTATTATTATTATAATAATTTTTATATATAAACTAAATTTATATATATTGATTGTCTTTCTTGAAAACAAAAAAAAACCTTTTATATACATTTGTTTGTTAAATTTTTTATTCCCAAACCTTTTTTTTATTTCCTAATTTTTATATTTTTATGTACATCTTTTAATGCTTTTCTTTATTCTTTTTTTTATAATTTTTATTAATATTATTATTAAAAATAGTCTTTTAAATTTAAAAAAAAATTACAGTTTTTATAATAATCGCATGTTAAAATTTAAGACAGTCAGTGCGTTTCAAACTCATTTATGTAAAACTAAAACAAAGTCACTTTTTAATATAAACAAATCTTAAGAAATATTTTAAATAATACTCGATCAACTTATTGTTGTATGATCTTGCCTTATAATATTTTTTTGTAAAACAATACAAGACTCGTTTTGAAATCAATTAAATAAACGTTTTACGTTTTAAAATTCATTTGCTAACACTTATTTATTAAATCTAAAACACAAAAGATGCGACAAAAAAAAATAAATTTAAAAAAACAAAGAGAAAAAATTTAAATAAATAAAACAATTTTTAAATGTGTACTATAATAGTAAAGCGTTTTTATTTTACTTTGACTTAAAATTCGTAAAAACTTTTCCAATTTATAGGAATTAAACTAATTGTGAATTACATGTTCTAAAAACTTGTCGGTCGCTTTATAATGGGATTCGACTGAGTTTTAAACATTCATGTAAATATGGGAGTTCTAAAAATAGGGTATCCACGCCAGTGATTCCAATAGATCCCGACAAGAAACTTGACCATAATTTAGTAAAATAAATAATCAATACAATTGAGACAATAGAGAATACCTTGAGGACAAACAAGACGTGTCGCTTATTTTACACATGACTTTTATTTGAATATAAAAACATAGTCCTAGTTTAGTTCAGAAGGGTGGTGTTGAAGCACACCTCCACTCGGAGAACCAGAAAATTAAAGAATTAGATGCAGAAAGAAAGAAAAATGAAGGAAGCAAAGATATAAAAAGAAACAAAAAGGAAAACGAATCGCGGAGGTTCCCCCAAGCAAGAAGAAACATCCCAAAACTTCCCTATATACAATCATCCGCCAGTCAACCACCCAATCCCCATGATGAAACCAACGACATTCTCCATCTCCCACCCAGAGGCGTCATTCAGGGGAGTTACTCTGTAATTCGATTCGATTAGAAATTTGTTCGAATTTGTATGCCTTAAACATGTAAATTCGAAATTGTTTTCTTTCGAATGATGATGCTAATGATAAAACCGTAGCTGGTTTCGAAAATGCATTCCACTCGGCTAGTGTCGGGAAACTTACTTTTTCACAATGTTCTTTCAATTATTTTGCATGAAAAAAGTATTAATTTCTTAATTGATATAATTACGTGAAAATGGAAAGGAAAAAAAATATTTTGTTACCCATAAATTATTCCTGCATATAAAATTGTATTACACTTGTGTCTTTGCTTTTAGTCGCTGTCATATTTTGTTTGATGCCAAACGGATAAACGGGCATTATGATACATAATGGTTTTCTGTTGGGCTGATCTGCCTTGTTTTCAATACCAAAAAAATTTGATTATAGAACCTTTTTAACAAATTTTTTTTATATTTAAAAAATATATCTATTTTAGTTTTATTCTGGCCCAAGTTCATTTTTAAATTTTTAAAGAAATTTAATTTTTTATTACGAACTTATTTGTTTTAAGACAATTAAAAATAAAATTTAAAAAAATAATTCTAATTAAAAAATATACATTGTATGTATATTAGAAAAATTTTCTAGTCTCTGTAAAATTAATGTTATAATTTTATTCCTTTGATGGGGGTTTTCTATAAAATTTCGTGTAACAAATACATATTTAAAAAATCTTAATTTTATATACATACATACATACATATGTATATTATTTAATTGGAAAATCTGTTTTAAAGAGTTCAAAATATTCTTTAATACATATGTATGTATATTATTTCCTGTTTTATTATCGTTACATCTTTTAATTTTTTATAAAATTAAAAAAAATCGATAAAAAATATTTATTTTTCTTTAACCATATAAAATTACAACTGTATTTTGTTATTTAAACAATAATTTATTTCCAATTCGGTAAACTGATAGCCTTAAATCCTACTCTTAAACTATAATTTATTATTTATTTTTACTCTACTGCTTAACAACTTTGTATTGTTTTCGTTACTAAGATCCTTCCGCATTTTTCTTTTTTAGTGCTTCCATAACACCGGCAAAATTTGCGGTTATCTTTTTAACCGATTTCGGTGTGGAATTCTGGCTTCGTACCCGCATTTGGGGCTGAGCGACATCATCGCTAAAGTCGAAATCATTTGATTTTAAAGGTCTTAAAAAATAAATTATGTACAAGTTAAAAATGTGTGATAATATTTATAAAAAAAAACTATACTACTTACTCTTGTACTTCAGTGGTGTCATTAGAATTTGAGTGCTCCTTACTGCCGCTAGACGAACATTCCGGCGAAGGTGGTCTACGGCCAGGGCACTGCCATTCTAATTCTAAAATTGTACCATTCTCTAACAGATTATAATAGGATTCTAATTCTTCGGCGGTGGGAAAGAAATCACCGTTATCGTTAAGACAGTTCTCAACAGAAGATGTTACTTCAGAGGACATAATTTTAAAATTATTTTTCATAAATATAAATTTTGGTTTAGTTTGTTTATAAATCGGATTTTCTTTCGAACGAGTCTTTTAGAGATGATAAAATTGTATTTTCTCTCTACAAGTAATCGTGCAGCACAGACGACAGATATTTATATTGAATGTGATATCATTTCATGTTGAATGTTAAATACAGATGTTTTCTGTCTTCACTCTGCATTTTTTGAGGTTATATAAAAGCAAATGTTAGAGGGTTAATTTTTTTTTTTGTAAGTTTAAAGAAATTTAATAAATAAAACAATGTCTGACTTTGATACCTTGTCTTCTAACTCTGCTGACAAAGAATTGCAAGACTTCCTAATGATTGAAAAGCAGAAGGCTCAAGTAAATGCCCAGGTAAAATACGTGCATAAACTGACAACTATCATGTTTCTTTTGCAAAGTCCGGTCCAACAATTCTTTCATTTTCATTATAG
The DNA here is from genome assembly GCA_003055125.1 of Paykullia maculata. Taxonomy (NCBI): domain Eukaryota; kingdom Metazoa; phylum Arthropoda; class Insecta; order Diptera; family Rhinophoridae; genus Paykullia; species Paykullia maculata. Next base: position 3,882 of record NDXZ01003740.1, on the reverse strand, counting down.
ATTCATGAGTTCAACGAAATCTGCTGGGACAAGTGTATAGGCAAACCTGGCTCCAAATTGGACAGTTCTACCGAAACGTGTTTGTCAAACTGTGTGGATCGTTTCATCGACACTTCTCTGCTGATAACACAACGTTTCGCCCAATTATTACAAAAACAATCAGGCGGCATGTAAAAACTTTTCATTAATTCTTAACACTACAATTGCCTAATCGAAATATAAAGCCGCATTAAACACTGAAATTTTTTCGTAGTAAGATTTGAAATCTATAGAAAATTTGTCCTAACTTTCTAAAAAAAAGGAATTTGTAATTTTGATTTTAAAGTTAGTTATTTTTATTATTTTAAGTAGGTAGTTATATTAAAAACAATTAATTACTAAAAATACAAATCTAAAGATATATTTTGACTGCGTGGTCAACTTTTATCTGGTTGTACCCCTTTAGATTTTTTCAAATCCCTATAAAGGCCAACCAATTTTTGCCTTTCATTCTCTAACATGTTTCGTGTTGTTTCAGGCAAATTTTTACGTTTTCCTTTAAGTTGAATTTTGCTGGCGTTACTGGTAAATTTTTCTTTCGTGCTGTTGCGTTGCGACAAATTTTTGACATTTTCTGAATGTGAGTTTTCATCTTTATGAATTCTTAAAAGATCTTTAAGAAACAAGTTATTTTTTCTTCCAGGCTGAAAAGAATAATAAATTTTATCTTTAAATAAGAAGATCCTTTAAAACGATAGCCGTTTTTATGCATTGTAAATAATTCGCCAGTTTTTTTATAATAAAAAAATACTTTAATTACTGACCCAACATTTCTACTTAATTTTCTGTGTTGTTACATTAGAACTTATACATACCCTCGGTACTGTCTCATTTTTTTGGGCATTTCTCGGCAAAGCCGTTATACAGGGTGGCGCATGTACAATTTCACCAAATTTAACCTCATCCTTACGATACTCAATGATTTCTTTTTCATTTTTCTTACGCTTTTCCTGTTCATCCTCCTGTATGGCTTGTTTTATTAATTCCTTTACTAGTTTAGGATCTAGAGGCTTAAAATCTTTCTCAGCTTCCTTCTTTTTATTCTTAATCCGACCACCTTGCATCTTTTTTTGCTTCAGAAGCTCGTCAATTTCATTTGGTGCTTTCTTTTTAATTGAAATCTCCCCTGTCTTGGCATCACGTACCACTTTAACACCATATTTGGCTTCATACTGAGCCTCTCTTAGGCTTTCGCTGGTTATACGGTTGACTCTACGTAAAAAATCTAAATCTTCTTCACCTGGTATTTGTTTGATGCTTCTAAATTTGTTGCCATCTAATAGATTTTTCTTTTTGCTGACTGACCCTATAGCTGAAGAGTCTTTAGGTTTATCCTCTACGCCGCTACGTATGCGCTTAATTTTCTGCCCACTTTTAGCCTGGTCCGCTAGCTTTTTAAACTGTTGAAATTTGTAGGACATCTTTTGATCATCTTTTTGGGGTGGACTATTGACAACGTTTTTGAGTCTGTGGAGTATTAGAGTAAACAAATCAACAAGATTCACTGATTTAAAAAAGAAGTATTACCTCTTCTCTTTGGCCTCCAATTGCTTAAGGGGATCACGTATGCCATGATGCTTGCGTACGGGAATTTTCCTTTTTCTAGCCATGTCTTTAAAGATTAACAAAATATTCAACACAGAAGCACATGGATTTATTTTTAAAAGAAAAAACCAAGGCGAATAAAAAACAAACAAACCGAAGGCGAATTAATATATGAATTCGCCCTGAACAAACCTATGTTACTATCAGTGATGGAAAAGTAAGTTCCAAGGCGAATTTGACTTTGCATTCAAACTTTTTTAATGTTGACAGGAATTATTTAATCTGACCAAATTTTTTTTATGCAATTTATCTGTACTACAAAAAAAGAAGGTTACTTTTTCACACTCTATAAGGCACAATAAAAAAAAACTTAATATATCTTTTCTTTTTAATTAAAAAAGTTTCAAAAAACTCCAATATATATAACCCTAGATGTTCTATAAGAAAAAAATTTTTATTCAGTATAGCAAATTGTTTTCAAAAAAATTTACCTACACATTATTACAAACCAATTTATAGTGTATTAACATTACACCGAAATCTAGAAAAATGATTTATACAACTTTTTTGATATAGGTACATACATATACTTATGTATATATTAACAATAATTAATAAACTACAATTTTCGATTATTTTATACAAGGCGAATTAATATACACAAGGAGAATTCATATATGTTAATTCGCCTTGATTAAACATATATGTGTGTTATCGAAATGTTTTCCCATCTCTAGTTTTCACTATCTTTAAAATGGCGACAGAAAAATTTTCTTTGACGAAATATATTATTTAAATGCCATAAAGTAATAGCATTTTTAAATGAAAATTTAAAAAAACTAATAAAGATTTGTTATTAGTAAACAAATAATAAAGTTTTACAAAAGTTTAATAAAGTTTTAAAGGATTTTAAACAAAGGCAGTATAAGAGCATAACTGAATACATACACATTGACTATAAGCAATACTGCAAAAGCAAAGAAAAAAAGGGTTATAGTAAAAGTTTGTGTTAATAAAAAATGTGGAGTCAATGGTCGCAATATGCTGGCGCCCCGCCTTTGCCTACCACGGCACCACCACCGCCGCCGCAGGAGCCTGGAGCTCTAGCTCCGGTAGTTTCACCTATTATTGGACCCATGTTGCCTTTGGCAGGGGCAGCGACGGTGCCTGCTACGCCATTGCCGACAGCATCATTACCAGCAGCCTCCACCGCAACTGTAGGAGGCATGGTAGCGCCCGCAGCTGCAGGTGCAAACCCATATTCTCAGTATACTGCAGCTCAATATGCTGCCATGACACCAGAACAACAATATGCACTACAACAACATTGGCAGCAGTGGCAAAAGTATCAGGAAGAATATGCTAAATGGCATGCCCAGTACGGAGAACAGGTACATATATAATTTTAATATTTATTCAAAACTATGTATGTAATTCTTTTCAAATGACAATTAAAAATATCTCATAGCTGCTATATATTTGAGGGATTCACAAGCTAACTTATGATATAATAATGTTGTATGTCCTAAACATTTAAAATGGCTTAAATTGCTTTTCTTACTAAAAGTTTCCTAAAATAATATGACTGACCAGAGAAACGAGCCGATCGGCTCCGAGCCGACTTTTTTTTATCACTCTTGCCGCCGCCGTTTATGTCGGCTCAGCAGAGCCGCCGACAACGTCGGCTTCAATCGGCTCATCCCCAACAGGGATGATTAATTTTAAAAAATGTAAAAAAAATTTTTACAATTTATAAAAATTTTATTTTTAAAAAATGTATCGCTAACAACTGATTGAGCCGCCGTTTTCCTTTTTTTCGTGCCGCCGACTAAAAACTGTCCAGCCGCCGCCGAAATTTTTGCCTCGGCTTTTTTCTCTGATTGGGGTAGAAATTTTCTAATGGCGATTTTTTTAGTGCTGTATTTATCTTTAAGTTCTATTTAAATACAGAATTAATTTTTTCAGTACAGACTTAAATACAACCAATCTTCTGCATTTAAAGTCTATTTAAGTTTTATGAATTACCATATGATTTTGACAGTTGTTTTTGTTGCGCTAATTTTAGTTAACAAACACTCAACAATTTTTTTTTAATTTAAGAAATAATGAATAAAATATTAAACTTTGTTAACATACAAACCCAAGGAGAGATAACATCAATACAACTAACACCTTAGAAGTTAATAAAAGTGATTTTTAAGTTAATCCCCACTATTCTGCATTTCGATTCCGTTTCCGCATTCAGTTACGCAAATACGGAAAAAGGTATTCCAACAAAAACTTAATCGTAAGAAAAAG
>NDXZ01003736.1:10765-29477 GCA_003055125.1 Paykullia maculata | reverse complement strand
TTTTTTTTTTTTTTTTTTTTGCTGGGTACATAAATACGTACATATGTATAGTTTTATCCGATTCTTCTTAGAAATATAAATTCTTTAAATAAATTTAGCATATGTCGCCGTTTTTACTGTCGTCTATCTATTGGACCACGTAGTCATATAAACAAATAAAAAAATAAAATTATAAAAAACGACAACGTAAACATTATGATCGCCTGTATATTATCTAAACGTACATATACATAAGAATAGTGTAACAGAATAATCGTCTACATAATCTATTACCCAGTATTTAATCTATTACCCTGATACGTACATTTCTATGCATATACATACATATGTATGTATAAGCCGGCTATATTTGCAATATACATACATATTTATTAAGAATATAAAAAAAAAACGATTAATTAATAACCGTTTATCGAATAAAGGTCTACTAGAAGAGAACTATCAACATGTTGTTACTATGTAAAAATTGTTAAATAATTTTTACGTTTCTTACTAATAAACTGGCACCCAGTTGTAATTTCTAACCAATAAATAAGATTTTTACAATTTCCCGTAATGTTTTGTAAATTAGTTAATAGAATATTGCGGTTAATGGGTAACCGCTTGTGGTTAGCAAAAATACGTAAAAGTCCAGAAGTATTTTTAAAACTAGACAAGTTTTTTAACATGCAGTTTAAAATAAATAATAAAGAAAAAATAAAATAAATTAAATAAAAAAAAATCTTACCAAAATGCACTGAAAGAAAAACGTTTATTGGGGGTTGAATCATTTGTATGATTCGATGTTGAGTTACTACGAAATATTCCCGACATATTTAAGTCATTTAAAATAAATGTACATACAAATACTAATGTAGTTATGTATTAAAATAATAAAAATTATTTTGACTGTTTTTTTTTAATTTAGTTAAACTTGTCAGACTCTTTGGTTTCAGTTAATTTTTTTATGGTTTTAATTGTCTTTGGTTTCAATTGCGTTTTTTTATGTTTAATTTAAAATTTTTCAAAATTTTAAACGAATGATTTCATTTGATATGCTTTATTACTTTCTTCTTCGTTTACGTTTTTTAGATATCGCCGTTTGAATTTTATATTTTAATCTAATTAAATTAAGTTGTTGCGGTGTTGAAGCAGGCATATGATGATGCAGCAGCATGAGTCACTTTTTTAAAAATTGTCGATCACACACGCAGCAAGCGATGTTGCTGACGATGAGTGAGTTTGGGCTTGTGGTGTGTTTACTCCACAACATTTGACTGTTTAAATTGGAAAAAAGATCGTGTAAAAAAATCTTTAAAGGGATCACTTATTTGATCGTTGTATTTTTTTTGTTTTGTTTTTATTTTCTGTTATTTTTGTACTGTTGTTTATTTGATCTAGAATTAGAAATAACAAAAAATAAAAAATAAATATCTGCATCTAATTTGCTTTAATTGGTCTGAGTTATTTTGCTTTATTTTTCTGAGCATCACCAAAAACGTTTGCGAAAGTGTACAGTCGAAAATTTTCTTATGTGTTTATTAACACTCATTTTGTTTATTTGCTAAATAAAAAATTAAATTTTAAAAGAAAATAAAAAAAATTCAACAACTGTCAATGCCAATTTCAGAAAGAAATACACCTAAAATACAATTCTGTGAAAATGCATAGGATATGTATAACAGACTTAAAAAAATTTTTTATAGGTATAATAAAAACTTTTTCGAATTAAGGCTTAAAAATTTATATGTTAAGAAAATCAATAAACTTCTTTAGAACCTTTTATCTGCACCCTCAAAACATAATTTGTATATCGTAAAACTTTTTTTTAAATTAAGTTCGAATTTTCGAATATTATAAAAAAAAATTTTTTTAATCCTTCTCTGAAAATACATTTAAAAAACGAAGATTTCCTAAGTTTTAACCAAAAATTTATATTTTCAAAACTCAAGTCAAAAAATTATTTTAGAAATTACGAAATTAATTTATGTGTCAACAACCCTCAAAACAGTATTTTTATATAGTAAGAGTTTAAAACCTAATAGGTATTAACATTGTAAAACTTTTTTTTTTTAATATAAGAAAATTACATAGGTATAAACCAAAAAATAAACCTAAAGTTTAATTTTTAACAATTTTGATATTTTTCAATTTAGTTTGAACAAAAATGTAAGCCTTAAATTCTGCTTAATATTTCAGAAAATAAATTTTTAAAATTGTAAAATTTCTGAGAATCCTATAGACAAAAAAACTTCGAGCTTAAATTTAAATTTTAAACATCGAACAAACCTTACAACTTTTATCTTTATTTAGTGATATAAACAGTTCTTTTAGAAAAAATAATTTTCTAAATATTTTTGTCTTTAAAACAACTCGTCTCTTCAAAAAAAATATATAAAAAGGTTTTTTTTTAAATTATACTTTTGGTATATTTTTAGCTAAAATTATGTAAAATAAAATGACTTAAAAAATACTTATACGCACCCATACACACAATAACGCTTATTTACACATCATGTTAAAATAAATTGCAAGTTTCACATTTTACTGTTACAAATTATTAAAATGTTCCCATCATAATTAGTGAAAAAATTGTAATTTTCACACATACATTTTAAAAATCAAACAAGAAAAAATCATGTCAACATTTAAAAATTTGCAACACTTTGAAGAAAGTCGTGATAAATTAGAAAAAAAAACTACGAAAATATAACAAATTATTATTAATTAAATGCATTTGAGATAGAGAACAAGAAAGCATGTTTTAAAAACATGCTCAGACCTTTTTTATTTATGCATGCTCACTTATACTTGGATGTATGTATGTACATTTGTATCTCTCATGTACTCACTTGTAAAAATATGATGACAACAACCAAATACTAACAACAAGAAACTGTAAAACTAGAACAGAAGTATTTTTGTTATTTTTTTAAGATGTAAAACGCAACAAGAATTTTTGCCGTAATGAAAATGAAATAAGACTTTTAGAACTTACTGAACACGAGAAAAATACTTGATTGCATTAGTATTTAATTTTAGTAGTATTTGCAGTTAAATTTGTTATTTTTTATGTTTTTTTTTACAATAAAATCAAATACATTTTTTGGGGGCACTCACTACGAACATCGTGTTTATTTTTATAAATTAGCAAAATATCAAGATTTTTGTGGAAAAAAACAAAAATTTATTTTTGAATGAAAATTATGGGAGCACTTGTTTTTATAACTAAAAAAAAGCCCTTTGAAAAACTAAAACTAAAGGCGATTTGTTGTGCCAACTGTTTTAGTCATGGCAACACATGTTAAAAGAGTAGTAACAACACAAACAAACAAATTATTTCAAGAAAGAAAAAAACAAACCTCAAATTTGCAAATGTCATCTCCATTGACAAAAATAAAAAAAGCAACAAGTTTGGAAAAATGGAGTGTAAGGCGAAGTCAAAAAAAAATTCACAAGAAATTTTTTTTATAAATTCCCAGAAAAAATATCAACAAATTTCTTTGGATAATTTTTTCTTTCCATTAAAGTAGAACTAAAATATTGTTTTAAATAAATTTATTGTTAAATTTAAAAAAAATACTGTTTTTTTATGCAAATTAAAAGTTTGACGCAAATTTGGTAGCAAATGGTTTTTTAAATACCAAATTATTAAATATTTTTTTAAAAGAAAAGTTTCTCCTTTATTAATTTTTTTTCTTTAAAAATGTTTGTTTTTATTAAAAAACAAAACTACAAATATATTTTTTTATAAAATAATATTATGCAGTGTTTTAAGCCGCAAATTTACCAAAATTTTTTTTATAAATTTAAAAATTGTTGTATATTCTTTTGAATAATCGATATATGTATACACATATGTATATTGAAAAGTTTCTACAAGTCTAAATTTTTCTACATAATTACATATGTATGTTTAAAATTTAAAAGTCATAAAAAGAAATATTTATAAATGAATACCTAACTTAATGAATAAAGAAGTATTTAATTAAACCGTCAATTTGACGCCCGTAGCTATTATTTAAATTCAATATGTGATAATCAAAAATTCTTTATTTGCCAGATAACATCCAAACTTTTAAGTTGTGAAAACCGCCCTAAATATTTCATATTTGAAAACTCTACCAAATTCTTGAAATAGTGATTTACTTTCATAAAGTTTACAACATTGATTTGCTGTACATAATTAAAGTTAAGGGATGCCACATGAGTTTTTAGGACTTTACTGCACAATATAAAGTGATGTCAAATACCGACATTTTTACCATAATTTGCATTAAAGTTTATAGTCAAGATAAGAAACAATAAAAAATTGTTTATTTAAAAAAAAAAACTTATGACATGTTTTTAATATTAACAAAATTTAAATAACACTTCCAAATTAGAATAACTTTTCTTTTTAAAATACCCTGCTTTTTTGGCTGCATTTTTTGATGTTTTAAAATTTTATGTGTATTTTTTTTTTATTTTTTACTAGAACATACATATATACATAAAAAAACAGCTTTATATAATTTTTGTGAATATGTACATTTTTATTTTATTTATTGCTTTTTGTGTGCAGGTTGTAGGTGTAATTGAATTTTAAGCAATGTTGTTCTTTTTTCTGTGCCCACACACTCAACACATCATACATACTCAAAGGAAACAGACAAAAAATGTCCAACATATAATTATTAACAAAAAAAAAACAAATAAACACAGTTTACATATGTAAATGCAACATGTATTACATATTAAAATTGCTTTTAATAAACACACAAACTTGTCTATAGTAGTGGAATTTTAATAAAAAATAAAAAAAAACATGTTGTTTCAAAAAAACGCCTATCAGCCGATGTTTGTGTTTCAACACCCCCACCAAAAGAAAACATAACATTACACATTATTATAATATATTTTTATGTTTCCAGCTGGACTCGCCTTTAAAAGTCATATAATGCTCAAATAAATAAACACTTTTTTGCTTTTTAATTCTCCATTCATCTTTCAACAAAGTTGCAATAAAATAGCATTGATATGACATTATAGTCGCCGAATTAATGAAAAATATGCTTAATATTTACACAAATTTCTTTTGAAACTGAACGACACGTCCAGAAAACATGTAAAAAACCCAGATGACTTGATAAAATAAACACAAATAAACAAACTTTGTTTGTATTACAAATTTTAAATGTTAATTTGTATATGAATTTGAGTTAAATGCAAGTTGATTATTTTTGCATGAATTAAATAAAATTGTTTATTAATTTGGAAAAAGCCATTTACACACACCAAACGTCTGAGTTTTGTGAGGCTCCTTAGATTTTAAAGTAATATACTTAAATTAATTAGGAATGAATGTATAGTACATATTGACAAACAAATAAAAAAGGCAGCACTTTTCTATATACATATAAAAAATCTTAAATTATTTTGTGTATGTACCTATGTACCAATTTTTTTTAACATTTGAATCATTTTTACAAAAAAAAAAAAAGAATTTACCTAATTGTTCAAAATTTGTATATTTTCAATTTTAAATACTTTCGATCGACATGGAAAATTTATTTTTACCAAATTTTATGTTTATGGGTCCACTTCCCAAAGTGTTGTATACGCAAATGCAGTAGTTGCGGCTTTTTTTTTAATATCTTAGCGGTAAATTGTGCTTTTGTTTACTTGTGCTTTTAAAATAAACTTTTATTATTTATTTAATAAACAATACTATTCATAGCAAATATTTTTTTTGCAACGTAATAAAGTCACATCTACATACATATGGTAATACGTTTATTTCCAAAATCAGTATTGAATATTAAAACCAGATTTATTTGTACTTTATTTACAAATAACACACAAATAAAAACAACGCCGTGACGTCGGTTTTAATTAATTTTTTTTTTTTTTTTGTTCATTTAGTTTTCCCACACAATTAAGGTGTGAACTTGTTCATGAAAATTTGAAAAAACAAATTCACAAATGTCCAGCCAAACTAACTGGCACACAAAAATGTCAACGTAATTTACGAAAACAAAAGTTCAAAACAATTACATATGCATTGTTTTGCAAAAATAATAAAAATAAAAAATGTTCCAAATGTGTTTAATGTCATTGTAGAAATAATTTAAGCGAAAAAAAAAACACTATTAATTACTAATGAGTTAGACGGTCTTTTTTATACTTAATATATATGGAAACTGCTACAAATAAAACGCGTAAAGATTGATGCCGGTTCTGAACACCATAAGTGGCATTTAATTAACAATTTATTACTTATGTGATTTTTATCGTAAATGGAAAGTGTTTTTGTTTTATATTGAATAGATAATGTTCAATTAATCGCTTTTATTTAAAAAAACTATCATCGCTTATTTACTAAAAGAACGTCATAGCTCAAAAAATAAAATTTTGTAGATAATGATGCAAAGTTGTTCACTATATCATGCTTTATATTCTGTAAACCCACCTCTTGATAGAAGAAAACTTTTTAATATTTCCACTGAGTTCTACATACATAATTTGAAAACTTTAAACTTATATTCTGCAAAACTAGTTTTTTGAATTATGACGTTCTTTTAGTAACTGAGTGATATGTATATAAAAATGAGCACAATGATTTATGTATGTCAAACTTAAGAATTTTATTAACTGTGTTGATTGGAAATTATTTTTTTCAGAATTTAATGATTTCCTTTATAGATTAATTAATTCTTTAAAGTAAAAAAAAAAAAAAAACTGAGTAGCATTTAAGCAAGCTATTTTAGAAAATGTTAAAAAATACATTATAAATTTCATTTAACTTTCAGTATTAAAAAATCGATTTAAATAAAGGATTTCATAGAGCCAGTCTAGATTTGAAATACACTTGTTGTGTATAACGTTATTTTATCTTAAAATTCTTAAATCTTAAAATTACTATATTTAAATAAATTTATCGATCCATTTGTTTATTTGTAATTTTTGAAAAATATTAAAAAGCAAGTTTAAAGTTACGGAATTAACATGTAAGAGACACGTTTGTTCATTTGGCCGCCTAAATCACAAAAGTCCAAGCGGAAAAAACCCAGAAGAGAATTTTGGTAAAAAAATCTTTTTAATGTTCTTTTTTTAACGTTTGCCATTAAAAAAAAATTTGATATGAAACTTTAAACAAATGGTAAACTTTTGTAAATTTTCTATTTTTTATATTAAATTTTTTTATACGTACCCTATATAACATTTTTTGTTCGTAAAAAATGTTTTTTAAGTTTTCTTTGTTATAGAAAATTTTTGTTACAAAATATATATTTTTTTTTAAATTCGATTGAAATAATATTATGAAATGCAACATTTACAAATACCTATTTTAAAATAAATGATGCTATCTCTAATATTTTATCTATACATATGTTGATAAATACTTTGTTAGGCACCTTTGATAAACTTTTGAAGTTGTCTACCCCAAACAAATTTCTATAAAATAGAAACAATATCTTTGAAAATAATGGAAGAAAAAAGGGTTTGAGTGGTCGTCCCATGTTTTTCTCTGTAAAATTCACCTTCCGTGGTTAGACTAAGAATTTCTGACACTTACGTTAAGTGCATGTATTTTCTTATAAAGCATAAAATCAAAAATATTTAACAACAAAATTTTCTTTTTGTATTTGTAAAATAAAAAATCTAAAAGAACAAAAAAATATGCTTCTGAAAACATTTGTAATATTATTCTCACCTTAATTGGCTTCCATAGTTGAAATCAAATATAATAAAGGTGGTGTTAAAGTGCTTTCTTTTTATGTTTGGTAATAATTTTGTGTGAATGACTTTTAAAATGATATCCTAGAGAGCAGGCAAAGTTTACCCTCCTAGTGAATAAGTAGTAAATCTTTCAATTTAACACCATAAAATTGTAGAGAATAGTATATTTTGTATATAAAATGTTATCACTTGAGTTTTCTTCTAACGATTTAGTGGCATAAATGCAAACAGAATACACAATAAAACATAAAACAAACAGTCCCATACGATATTTATTACCAAAAATTACATTAAAAAAAGTTAATCAGGGCATTTTCATTTGAACTGAGTAGGTATTTATACTTTATATATACATATTATGTATATATGTAGGTACATATGTACATATATGAATATAGATATGTTTGGTATTTGTTATATGCCTTACTATTTGTCACAAAGGTATACATACATACATACATAAACATGTACATACTTGTGTACATAAGTTTATTCCGTTGCAACATCATTAAATAGAAATCTCAGCTGCCACAGGTTTTTACGTTAACTTTCACATACATAAAAATGCAATACACATTACAACATCAAACTTAATGGTTGGCATTATGTGTGTACAAGCACAAAGCGCACATTACAACAAACTTGATGTGACTCGCTATTAGTGAAAATAATTTTAAGATTCGGAACAGTTGATTAAAGCAATCTAATTAAGTTTTTTTTTCATTTTAGTTTTTCCTTTAAAATTTTATTTAAATTCAGATATATAAATTTATACATACAAACATCATTTTATGTATATAAAAAGTAAATGTTTGCAATACTCGTTCTTATTTATTATTACTAGACTTACGTTAATAATAATATTCTGATAAGAATTAAACATAACACATTCATGTTTTTTCATAAGAAGCAGCAGTGTTTAGTTAAAAGAATACGTTTTACTGATAACCTCTGATATGACAAAATAGGCTAGAAATTGTTGTTTGTTGTATTTTTTATTACTTCACGTATTGAACTTTTTTTCACTGAAAACTTCGATAAGATAAAAACAGCCCGAAGTTACAAAACTACTTTTATATTGATTGTAAATACCTTCGATTGAAAAAAAAAAACTTAAAGCTTTATACCTATACCTATTCTCTTCTTATTAAAAACAAGCACGAGCGCTATATTCGGCTATGCCAAATCTTATATACCCTTCACTACGTGTATTTCTGTATGTATGCATGTGTGTGTATGTATTTACATGTCAGAAAGGTATTTAAAGTCTTAGAAAAGTTAATTTTGTTATGATATTAATTTTAGTCCATAGGTATTTGCTGATTCTGGGCAAATTAGTAAAAATTTTTAAATTCCCCAAAAAAGCATGTCTTGCCCACAAATATTTTTAATTTTAGTGAAAAAAAAAATTGCCTATTCATAGGTATCTCGTTAATATTTTTTTTTTTTTTTTCACATATATGTCCACATATATGTAGGTATAATAATTTTTGTGTAAAAGAAAAAAAAATTTTTTTTTTGCTTATATCTCGTTAATTGTCGGATTTTGATTTTCAATAGCAAAAATTTCGAGGAAATTTCTGATTGTTTGATACCAATAACGCGTCCCGACGACAACGAGCGGACAGACATGGCTTAATCGACTTCCCTATCTAAAACGATTCAGAACATACATATATACTATATGCGGTCGCAAATGAATATTGTAGAAATTACAAACGGAATGACAAACCTATATATACCCTTGTCAACTGTGGTGAAGGGTATAAAAAGAATCCAATTTATTTTAAAATTAAATTAATGTTAAAATCTTTCTCCTAACATTTTTTGTATTTCATGAATAATTTCGTAAGTCCAGCTTTAGTCTTTTTTCTAATTCCTAACTAAATAACAAAAGAGACATTTGGTTTTCAAGACTTTAGAAGTCTAGTTTAAATACTTGAATAATTTTAAATACTCGTCTCTCAACCTTTTAACCTGCTCAGTTGAAACGAATGTTGCACTATATTGTGAACATTTTATATTTATAGTTGACACATGTGCGCCATAAAATTGTCCATACTTGTTTATTAATACTAACAGCCTTTTTCAAAAACAATTTTTAAATTTATTGAAAGTTTTTTAAGCAAATTTCGATTAACAAAAATGTTTGCTAAAATTAAAAAAAAAATCCAGCATTTCCTTAAAGGGATGATTCATTCAATTGTAACAATTAAAAAAGAATCCTTGAACAATAAGAAGAAAAGGAACTATGAATATGCAAATACATACATATGTATATGTAGGTACATACATAGCAAAAAGCAAAAGCAAATGTTTCAGTTATTGGGTATAATTCATTGCATATATTTTATCGCCAAAACCGAAACTTGCTGGATAAAAAATATTATCCAAACAAGAGTCTAATAGGAAAAATAATTCACTGATAAAAACTAAAATAATTGTAACAATTAGAAAAATTCCTTTTAAAAAATTATTCACAAAAGGAAAAAGCAACAATAACGAATAAGAAAATAAAAGCGTTAGAAAACTACGCAAAACAAAATAGAAAAGTGTAAATGTTAACAAGAAAAAAGGGATGAAATGTGACATAAAAAGCAAATGCTTAAACTAAACAGATGTCAAAATTAACTTTAAAAAAAGATGAAAATCCCTAAAGCAAACATCAAACAACAAAAACAAAAGGGGATGAAAATAAACTAAATTAATAAATTAGTACTATCATAATGTGGTTACAACGATAGAAATAATTTGTTTAAAAGTACACTTTCCGTAAAATTTTTTTTGATGACAGAAAAAAGCAAAATACTTTTTTTTAAAAAAATTAAAAAATTTTATTAAACTTACCTTCGTGTAAAGCAATAATCTTTATACATTTATTATTATTGTTAATTTAATACACTTTTATCTGCCACTGTAGTTTGAGAGGGGTAGTGAAGATGAGATGCTGATATAGATGAAACTGTATGTATGTGTGCTGTTACTGCTTTTACAACATTATTAAGCTTCAATAAATTTAAATTAAGCACTAGGTACAATTTATTTTAAGCAAATTCAGATTTGCAGAAATTTTACATACACAGTAATATATGAAGTTAAAAAGAAATGTTTTCTTTAAGTTTTTAATAAAATTTCAATTTTATTTTCCCCGAATTTTATTTACAACACATTTAAACACAAAACAACATACATACGCAAATCAATTATAAGAAACGTAATTAAAAAGGCAGAAACGTGCCTTAAGAAAACAACACAAACGTTTTAAATTAAAATATGTATGTATGTACATATGTATGTATTTGTTTTAGAATAATTTAATCTCGCGCACTTTAATTTTTATTTTTGTTTAGTTCTTTTTATTTTTTTACTATTTAACACAACTTTTTTGTTTTTATTCTTTTATTTTTGTCAACTGTTCAATATTTTATTTCTTTCTATATTTGAAAGTAAACTATAAAAGTATATTTTATTTAAAAAGGAAATAAGCAAAGTTTTTTTTATTAATTGACGTAGTTTCAGCCAGCAAACTTAACAAAATGCGTTTAATTAAACCGAAAGCAAGAACATAACTAAAATGAAATGCTTAAACATATACTCTCCTAGTTTTGCTTAATGTGCACCGTATGTCTGTGTGCATGTGTGTGTGTGATATGCTCATCATCAACATTGTTATACTCGCATCACAAGAACATACAGGCAGATGTTTGTTGTTTTTGCCTTTTGAAAAATATATCATACATAAGAGAGTGTGTGTGTTTTGGGATGTTAAGTGGGGTAAGTTTTCTTTACTTTGCAACAGGGTTGCCGTAATGAAACTAAAAATTTATGGAAAATTTTCAATAAATTAAATACATACATATGTATGTATGTATGTTTCTTGCATTATATTTCAAAATTATTTATAATTTACAAAAATATTTTTTTTAATCCCATATTTTCGGAAAATTTAAAAAAAAAACTTTCAATAAAAATTTTTTTATTGATTGACATAAATAAAATATCAATGGAAAGTACTATTTGATAAATTCGATATTTGTAAAAATTGTTGGAAAACTCAATTAATAGAAGATTTCCCATAAATTCTTTGTTTATAAAAAATTTATGGAACATAAAATATTATAAACTCTTTATTTTATGAAAAAACTTTAATTGAAATAAGATATTTAAGAATATTTTATCTCTGTAATAAATTCTGTTTTAAAATTTTTTAAATAAAATCCTTTATTGACAGAAAATTTCCCATTGAATCACCAATACAAAAATACAACATCTCCGATTAATTGTCTATATACAAATTATCCCTTATTTTCAATCAAATTATTATTAGTTTCTAAAACAAATCAGCAACCCATTTTTTACACTCTTTTCGTGCATTTCTCTCTGTTTTATCAGTCACTCAATTAATTAATAATTCACTTTATTTTATTTACTTGGTCGTTTTTTTTATTTTTTTAGGGTTCATAAGTGTGCATAAATGTAAATATGTATATATTTCGTTATTTAAGAATTCATTATATGCATTTTGTAAATACATAGGTATGTATATATTAAAATATATTTTTACGTAGTACATCCATGAAGAGTAAGAATAGAAGACTCTTGTCACACTTATACTTACATACATATTTAAGAGCACACAACGACCCTGTGCAAAAGATGCTGTTTTCCCCAATAAATAAACGTATTTGTTTAATACAAATAAGACAATAGGAAAATTTACACTTCATCCTTTAAGAAAAATGATGCTAAGCAAACTAAATTTTAAATTGTATTGTTTCATATATTTTTTTAAACTTTTACGATAAAATCGGTATTGTCGGAAATAAATATATATTGACCCTATAGGTAAGTCACTAATGTAACAAAATTACAAGAAACATTAAAAGTCGATATCTTTGAAAGGTATTTTGTGAGTAATAAAGCTAGTTCACGTTATAGCTTGCTTACATTTAAGCAGCAGCCAATAAGAATCGATGTGACGACTACGTTTTGACAAAGCTTAATATATCAGATATCGACTAGTTTAAACGATATCAGTTTTTTTGTAATTTATCTAATCTTTAGAAGTTTTTTATTATTTAATATGTAAGTTAAAAAAAAAACTGTTAAATATGGACATTGAAAGGAGAACAGATGTAAATGAACCCTTTATTTTATATCTACATACATACGTAAATTCATCTATTTTTTATTTGTTTTTTATCCTTCCACAACTGTAGCAATAGAAAATACACACACACACACATACACAGTTTGCCATATGTAGGACATATTTTTTATCCGCTGGTTAACGACTTTCACATCAACCAACTTATGCATTGTAAAGTTGTTAACGAATTAATTTGTAAAAATTAGAAAACAATTAAAATTATACTTCTACATTAGTTTCTTTATTAATTATTCTTGCATCTGATAAACATATGTGGATTTGCAAGATACGACATATAGATGGTAGTGGCACTATCTTAATACAAAGTACAAACATATGTTCGTATATAGTATCCTCAATATATAAAGGGTGTTTTTTATAGAGGTATAAAACTTACACTTTTTTTACTTAGCGGCCATTTTGTCAGCTGTCAAGTGATTTATGTTTAGTTTGGTTTGGCATTTCAATATGAATAGACTGAACAACGTGTCCAAATTGTGCAAATTGGGCCTAAGATACGATTACCGTTGATTCCGATTTTCATAAGCGAATTGAAGGAAATGTTTGGTAACCGCATAGTGTCACGTTTCGGACCCGTGAATTGGCCTCCAAGATCGTGCGATTTAACGTCGCTGACTATTTTCTGTGGAGATATGTGAAGTCGTTACGGTTGACCACTTATTGCCGATATACGGCCACAAATGTTGGGAAAGTCATCGAAAATTGGACCTCCAGATAAGACTACGTCCGAGCCAGAAGTCATATTTAAATTATAATGCCAAAAGAGTATATTTTGAATAAAGTAAATTTCATGTCATTTTAAAAAATTAATCTTTGTTTTATTCCATTTTAAAGTTCTATACCTCTATAAAAAACACCCTTTACAAATACATATGTTTGTATATTTTCAAAGATTTTTTGTTTATGTACATATATACATGTGTATAAGTGTGTGAATGTGAGTTTTGTTTGTCAACATGTTTACAAAAATTAAAATTCTGTACCCGCTTTCTTTTTTTTTTCTTGATACGACAACTTCTCACAAGTTACAAAAAAGGGCTGACTGATTTGCGTTTCCAACTGCCAACGATATCGGCTACCTGTTGTTGTTTTGGTTTTATTTCTGTCATTCTAACACTCATTGAAAGTAGGGTCATAAATGTCTAAAGTTTCAGCGCGGAAAATATAATTATTGATTTGTTTATAATGTACCTACATACATATGTACATAAATATATATGTATGTATGTATACCTGTTGCTGTTTTGGTTGCAATTCTTTAAACACGATAGTGCAGGACTTGATTTAAGTTATTGCCAAAACCGCTTTAAATACATATGTATGTATGTATGTACATACATACATACAAATGAATATCAACGTTTTCTTATTGTTATCGTACATGCATACAAATGTGCACATACATATGTACGTTTTGTTTGTCAGACGTTTAGTTTTTTAAATTTTAGATTGTGTTTAGCACAGGCCAACATAACCAACAACATTGACTACCTGTTGTTGTTGTGGTTGCAATTCTGCCATTTATAACAGTACCAAAAATGTGCAGATAAATATGTAAGTACATAAGTATGGACATATGTACATACATACATATTATTTACTTTAAGCTTGCAAATGCAGGAATGATTTTAGGTATGAGAAAAGAAAAAAAATTCTGATCTACAATATTCATATGACAGACAAAGCTAAACTAAACCACATACACATATGCATATACATACATACATATAAGATTGAAGTTTTTGATCAACAACTAATAAGTCTAATGGTAATAGATAATAAAGATACTGATGTTACATCTTAAACTGGGAAAAATGTCAATTTGTACTTAAAAAAATTTGACTTTACAAGGTATAAGAAGGATTTCTTGTATTTGCAAAGGAATTAGAAAATATTGAACGTCTGGAATTTAAATATCACCCTCCTTCCTAGTTTTTATGGAAAACTACCTAATCATCTTTTTGAATTTTTCTTATCCTATTGTAGGGAATTATTAATACTGATCTATTTGAGGGTATATTAGTCAATGAAAGAAACCATTACTTTTCCTTCATTCTCATAGTGAATAATATGATTAAATTGACACTTGCCATATCAAGTAGGAAAATAAAGTGACGAACTCTTTTTTAGCAGTTTACGAACTGTAAATAAATCAAAGATTTGCAGAAACTAATGCTCGCTTTCGAATACTAGTGAATTTCTATTGGAACTGAGAAGTTTTTTTCTTTTGGAATCAGAGATCTAATAAAAATTCCTACGTGTTCGCATATATGTATGTATGTATATGAATGGAAGGATTAGCCCCCGGTAAGGTATTAGTTTTTCACGTTTACATATGTAATGACCTATGTAGAGTGACAGAATTATAAATTCTAGCTAAGATTACTTTTATTGAGACTTACATATGTACCATGCATATGTACATACTTATGTATATTTTCCGGTTGTCGCACGAAATCTAAAAGAACTTAAACATATTTTTGGTATGTCAAAACAATCTAAAACATTTTTTTAACCCACAGATACAATTTTGTTTAGTTTATATAAAGTGTATTTGTATAAAATCCATTTTATAATAGATAATTTCAGTAACTAAGTTAGTGTTACAAATTTATTTTGCACATATGATCGCTCCAAGGTGTTTACTCGTCTGTCATACTATTTCCATTTAAAGAATCAAATGACTTTTTCACCTAATAACATAGTTTTTTCTTTTGTATTGTTTATGTAACCAATTAACTTTCGTCATCGAAAAGTCAATATGATATTGATGATTATAAATAAACATTTACAATATGATGAACGTTTTTCTTTAAAGACAATATCGTTACGGTTGTGTGATTATGTTGTTTACACACCCTATAGAGATGAGAAATTAAGTCAAGCTTGACATTAATCAATTTTATTTCTATTTTAATTGTACCTATTTATTTTTATTTTTTATAAAAACAAAAGAAATCAATAAAAAATTGCCTTTTGATACAATATTGTCGATGTTATTGTAAAACACTTTAAAGATGCAAAAGTATCGAAGAAAGAGAACAACAACCCTTAGGAGATGTCGTTGTAAATATATTCTGAGACCCGGAAATATCAATTGTTACACAGAAGTGCATGAAAATGAAAAAAAGTTGATTTTGTTTGACAAAGTGTTAAAGAGTCTAATTAATAATGCTTAAAATAGGGGTTTAATTGAATTCAAATTAGGGATGAAACTAAATTATATAAAAAACACAAGTTTTGCTAATATTCCGATATAATCGAATCGATAAAAATGGCACCAGATAAGTTTGGTAAAAAATTGCGAGAGCGTATTGATGACGATTTCAACCAAGGAATTTCTCAAAAAGATCTATCGATTAAATATAAGGTGCATAAATCATCTATTTCTCGATTTTTATCACGCTATAAAAAAAAACTAGATCTGTGGAGGTTATTAGTAAAGGCGGCCAGCAGCGAAAAACGAACAAAAGAACAGACGCGTTAACTGTAAGAGATTAAAAAGTTCCCTTTTAAATCGGCTCCAACATTGGTAAAGAATTAAAAATTTTAATTAGCCCAAGAACTATTTCTCGACGTCTCGTTGATACTGATTTGTTGGCTTATCGACCAACAAAAAAGCCCCTCATATCTAAGAGTTACCAATTGAAAAGGCTGCAATTTGCTCAAAAACACATTAGTTGAACAGTAAAACAGTGGAAAAACGTTCTTTGACGGCATAACTCATTCAAAAGACCCAAAGGACGAGTTCAAAAAGAGTTTTGTGTAAAGGCGGTCAAGCATTAAGGTGGCCATGTCATGGCCTGGGGATGTTTTTCTGCCAATGGACTAGGCCCACTTCATCGTATTCAAGGTATAATGAATAAATGGGTTTACAGAGACATCCTCGATCACGTTATGTTGCCATATGCTGCTACAATGGACGCTTCAGCAAGATATTGATCCCAAACACACCTCGAAGTTGGTAAAAGCTTGGTTTAGGCAACAAAATGTTAATGTAATGGAATGGCCACCTCAATCACCGGACCTTAGCCCGATTGAAAATCTCTGGTCAATTGTGAAACAGAGGATTGATCGCAATAACGTCCGAAATGCTAATGAATTTTTCAACCGGATTCAAAATGCATGGTATGGTATTCCACAGGATACAATTAATCATTTAATTGAGTCCATGCCACGACGATGCAAAGCCGTTATTTAAAGTGAGGGTTTCGCTACGAAACATTAAAAAAATTATAACTTAACATGAAATGTTTTTAAGTTGCAATAGTTTTGTCTTGCTAAAGTGGTGCCAGTGTTCATTTTAAGTTATAGAGAATTCAATATATAGAAAAAATGAGAAAAAAGTTTGTTTAAAATCACTGATAAGGTTCATTTTATTTTTTAAGTAAAATTAAAGTTTGAATAACATTACTTCGTGTGTTTTATTAGACGATGTTCCAAAATGTGTATGCTAGTTGCAAATGTTTTGTCCAATACTGTACGGACATACATAGGCGTAACTAACAAAAATATAATTTTACAGGAGAAGCAAAGAACTTTGTAAAATGAAAACTGTAAACATTTTTATGAAATTTTTTCTAATTTCACTTAAAACACACTGACAAATTTATTTTTAACCCAAAAAACATTTTTTTTTTTCAATTATTTGAAGAGTTATGTTAGATACGCCTTTTTGACTTCTGTTTTTCTGAAGCACAAAAGGACGTATCTACAACAAATAAGTTTAAACATATAGTTAAAGTTTTTTAAAAAATATAAAATGTCTATTTTCGGCCTCAAGAAGGTATACGAATAATTAATTGATTATAAAAAAATTTAGTTTATTGATTAGTTTAAATAAAGTTTAATATATGGATTTGAAATTAAAGGTTTTTCATTTTTTATTTTTTATATTATCCATAAGTTAATTCAGTTATATATTATTATTAAATACTTTTTAATATGAATTATTTTATATGTTTGTACATATAAACGCATTTTAAAATTATTTTTGAAATGGAATATTGTCATAACAATAATGACACTCGGCAGGTAGTAACTTTTTAAGATCTTGTGGATGTTGCCATTTTTAAATGAAATTTTTATTCTCTGCTAATGTAGTTGGGAAGGTGCAACAAGTGTTAATCTGTTTCCAATTATTTTTCTTTTATATATCAAAATAGGCCATATTTTATAAAATCACATTTCTGAATGAAAATTAAAACTAAATATGAAAAAATAATAAATGTTGAGTTCCAAGAATAACTGATGACATTTTTGAATTTTCAAGCAAGTATGTACATATGTATGAAAACATAATTTCCGACAACGACAACGACACCGACACCAATAAGTATGCCTATTATTATCTTTAAAGTTAAAATAAAATCACGATACATTTTCATTTTTCAACTTCTTAATAATTTTCTTTTTATAAAAAATGTTTCGATGAAAATTATCAGAATTATAATTCTGTTTCACAAATAATTTGCGGCAAAGGTTACTTTCGTTGATTTGCACCAAATCATTAATAACTTTATTATGTACATACATACATATATGTAATTTGAAAGCTAATTATGTGATTTTCTTTCTCTGCTTGGTAATATTTTTAATTAAAAATTCACATAAAACTAAAAAGATGGTGACGAATTTTAATAGTTCAGTGGCCTCTTTATTTTCAATTTATTCTAATTATAAAAAAAAATTGAATAAAAATGTGTGTAAAATCTACAAACGATTTCGTACCTATTTACACAAATATCGTTTAGTTGCTACAAAGTATTGAGGAGTTTTCTAAATGGCGTCATTTTGTCACCGCAGTCTATGCACTAGTCTTTTTTATAGCTATTTCCCAAA
>NDXZ01003736.1:0-10730 GCA_003055125.1 Paykullia maculata | reverse complement strand
AAAAAAACGTTTGCCAATAGTTTTTACATTAGACAGTGTGAGCTGTGACATTACACTTATGTATGTACTTATTTTGTTGTGTCTAAGTATTTTTCAACAAAGGTGGGTATCCTCCCCGTGTGTAAAAAAAAAGACACATTAACCAAAATAAATATTATTTTTTGGTGAAATGCCAAAATGTTTTCTTTTTTTCGTATTTTGCTGTGAGCAACAAGAGTAAATAGCAAATAGAATCAAAATCACGGCTAGTTAAAGAAAATTTAATTATTTTGTTTATTTTTTGTTATAAGTTAAAATAAAATATTTAGAAAAAATATGAGAAATGAAGGAATATAATAATAAAACTTACCTCTTAAGATAGAATTATTAAAAAAAATATTATTTTAAAGGTAAACGAATATAAATAATAAAGAATACTATTAAACATAACAGAGCGAATACACCACACATTGAATATTATATTTTTAATATTATATTGCTGTCAATTCAATAAGTTACCACCTATTACTTTTGAATAGAACTTGGCGCAACATTCCATACAAAAAAAAGGAGATAGCCAATTCATAAAGTGGCCCATACAAACATTACTAAATAAAAATATAAAATTTCACAAATCGCTATTTTACAAAAAAAAAATTATTTTACAAAAAATTTCAAGTTTGACATAAATTTATATTTATATTTTATTCTCTTTTGATAAAAATATGTGAAAATGTTTGCTTTCTCTTCTAGAAAAGCGAGTGTGAGAGAAATGGTAACGTTTTTAATCGAAAATGTTTACATTTTGTTTAAAATAATATACTACAGAGTCTATATTGAAAGTTTTCTATATAATAGAATAGTTAAAGTAATTAAAGTATTATTAATTCCAAATAAATGGCACAAAAACCCTCAGTTCTATTTATTCTCATCGTTATCAACGAATTTAAAAATTTGTTCAAAATTTGCACCAATAATATAAACATACATACATACATATGTATGTATGTATGTATGTAACTTGTCCTTGCCTTCATGCGCTATCGCATTTTGTTTAACGCCAATCGGCCTTACTTTCGTGGCCTAATACGATGCAAACATTTTTTTCTTTTAGGCCGGTTTCGCCCATTTTCAATATTTAGTCAAATATTTTCCCTCCAGGAGGCTATAATGCTTTCAATGGATAGGGGGATGGAATATGCATTATCAGATAGACTTAGATTTATGAAAGTATGACTGACTGTCAGATTTAGTCGTTCGATACAAATGTCAAAATTTGTGTGTGTGTTCTGAAAGTTTGATAGTGTGGAGAAAAAGTGCATATGTGTGACAGAGTTTTTGACAAGTGTATCCGATTTGATAATCTTTTGGAAATTTTCATAAAATAGTAGTTTCTGTGCGATCAGAGTTGCTTTTTTAAAGCAGCTTAACAAAAAAATACGTCATTTATTTATATTGCATAGAAACGTAAAAATAAATTTGGGATCAAGAATATTTGTAGATTAGTTTTTTGTAATGCTAAAATGGCAACACTTCCAAGAAACAAGTAACTCCTTATTATGTATCCATTATGTTCTTTTTCATATAGGTATCCCAAATTTTTTTTTTTAAGAAATACATTCCATAATACCTACATACATACATACTTATTTGTAAACACAATAATAAAAAGCAAATCTACCACTTACTCATTCAAGGCTGTGGTCAAGGCTACAGCCATATTCCTTAAAACTTTCTTATCGACATCTTCAGCTCCATTGGCTTCCAAAAAACTGGTCATATTATAGATGAGCTCATACTCTTGAAATGAAGAAGAACCAGGTTTATTCTCTACGGGCATGTGTTCTGCAATTTGATTAGCAATTTCAACAGCAGTAACTGAAGCTGTGGCAGTAGAAGTATTGGGGGAATTCATCTTATTTAGAACACACTTTTAACACTTTTAATTAAACAACACTTTTTTTAAACTGTAACACAGTACATAAACTATTTTTATTTTGTTAAGCGATAAAGTTTAAAAAATTACACTTCAGAAGAAAAAATATGCATAAATACAAACAAAATTACGGGCTTTATTAGATTAAAAGCAAGTAATTTGGCGGCTTATGTTTAGTACAAAGTAGTCGGTATTTATTATAAGGGCAAACAATCCAGGGTGCTGCCAGGTGGATCAAATAAATTGAAATTTTTGTATGCGTTAACATATTGACAATTTTCTTAACAAGAAAACTACTTATATATATGTTTGAAAATTTTTCACGTTTTAGAACATTCACACTGTGTTCAATGCAAACCAAGATATGAATTTTGTTTATTACTTTTAAGTTAACATAAATGGCTTTCCCATACATATATCTTTTGGGGAAACTCAAAATAAGCGTGGCAGTACTTATTTTTATTGACGGTTTGTTTGCAGCATTGCCATATTCAAATATGTAAAAAACAACAAAGTGTCATATATTTTTCTTATTGGGAAATACAAACAAAAAAGTTGTAAAATTTGCATAATTACTTGATAAGTGCTCAACTTACACACAATATACCACGAAATTGATAAAATTTATTTAGAACACCATGTTAAATAAAGTGTTAATTAGACAACTCGTAACATACCATTACTTAAAGTAACTATAAACATTCCAAATGGCTTAAGGAAACAACAAATCTTACGGCCAAAAAAAAAAGTTCATATCCTTTAATATTAAAGTAGACTGATAACCAACACAGTAATTAATGCAATTATATTATTATATATATATTATATCTTAAAAAGTATAAAATGTTTGCTTCTTTGAAAAACAAAATCAAAGAAGAGACAGGCTCTGAAGTGGTCGGACCAGGAGTGGCTGGTATGTCACAACTACAGCCACATCAGCGTACGGTTATGAATCATAATGCAAACAATAATAATCGTCTTAAAAGCCGTTTCTCCTCTACCATTAGTGTTAATTCAAACGATGAAAGTTTACAGGTAGGCTTATTTAGGAAAAGACAAATTCTTTAAATTAATTTTTATTTTTAAGCACGAAACTATAACAAGTCTTAGACAGCAGTGCCAGAACCTCTCCTCAAAAGTGTCGGACTTGCAAAATTGTGTTAGTCAATTGCAAGAGGAAAAACTACGTATTGAAAAAACCAATGAAATCCTTTTGGAAACCGTTAAAGTGGCCCAAACCCAAAAGGACATCTACTGTGAGGAACAGGAGAAAATTCAGAACATACAACAAAATGAAATTGATAAATTACGTAGTTTGTTGTCATTTCGTGAACAAGAGGCCGTTGACCGTTTAAATGCCATGCGACAGCATCAGCAGCAAGTAGAGAATCTCACATCGGAATTGGAAAGATTTAGGCACTACGAACCAGAGGTGGAAGATTTGAAGGTAAAAAAGATAGGAATTACGATAAAGAATTTGTAATTTTTTTCTAAAAACAAGAAAGAAATTTTATCTTATCAACATTTTTTTACAAAGATAAAGAAGAAAAAAAAACAATTTTATGTAAAATTAAAAAAAAAAACATTTCCTAAAAAAATAATCCAAAATTGTTTAGGAAGAGAATTTATCAAAAAGTGTATACCTACATATATGTAAAAAAAAAAAATTGTCGAAATTTGTTGAACGTAAAATTTATAATTATCGATTTTTTTCAATTTTAGGACGAATTACAACAGCTTCGACATTCCTCACAACAAGATAAAAATAATTTAACCACTACTTTGGCGGCAATAGAGGAAGAAAATCGTCATTTAAAAATGCGTTTACAAATTGTAGAAAAAGCCCGCATTGAATCCCTAAATGCCCTAAGTAACAATGAAACAATTCAAGCCCTAGTGCAAGAACGTAAGTTACTGGAACAAACTGTTGAAGAAGCCCATCTTCAGTTATCCGACATTAAAAGTTCATGGAGTGGACAAAATTTAGCTTTGGAAACTCAGGTCAGTCGCTTATCCAAACAAGTGGCCGAAGAAACCACCGAAAAGAGAAAAGCTTTGAAAGCAAAAGATGACATAAATGAGCGAGTGAAACATATAGAATTTGAATTATTAAAAGCCAAAGATGAAATTAAACAAAGAGATGATAAGGTGGGTTTTAAGTTAATAAAAAATTAAGATTTAAATTGTAATTTTGCGGTTTAAAAATAGATTAAACTTTTGGAGGAGGAAGTAGATGAACTGAATTTAGTTTTAAAAGAGTGTAAAGAAGAAAATGAGCAGCAAATTATTTTTGAGCGCAATAAATCTGTGAGTATTTTTACAGATGTAGAGGAATTGCAATGGGATATATGAAACTAACAATTGATCGCTCACAAAGTTACACATCTTATCTTTTTTACTTCAATGGGCACCAAACTAAAACTTTATAAACTAACAATCCAAAAATTATATGATTATTATTATGATTTTTTTTTTTATTTATCTGAATAAAAAATTTTTATTTTCCTTTTTTCCTAATACTAAATTTGTTTAAATTGTGTTTTTTTAACTAAAAAATATTTATTAATAAACAGCTATTTCCTAAGCAATTCCCATATACTTTATACTAACTAGGCTTCTTTAGAAATGGAAAATCGTGATTTAAAAAACCGTCTCGAAGCAACTGATGAACGTTTCGGCAATTATGCTACCGATGCCGCGAATGTTTCTCAAAATCTACGCCAACAAATTTCTGAACTTCAGCAACAAATAACTGATACCCAATTAACGTTGGAGGCTGAGAAAGAAGAAAAATTGACCGCTCTGTTAAAAAATGCCGAAATCTCACAGAGTGAAGAATTGCTTAAAAAAGAGTTGCGCGATGAAAGGGATGACGCAAACGAGATACATGAGAAAAATTCGGGGTTGGAGGTGCAGTTACAGGCGAAACAACTGGAGTTATTGGAATATAAAAAGAAATTAGACGAAATGGAAATGACAGTTAATGAAAATAACATAAAAATTAAGGAATATAATAATTTACAAACAGATATAACCGAAAAAAATAAGGTGAGCCTTAAATATGTTTTCCTTAAAATTTTGAGAAATTTCTATTTCTTTTTTTGAATTATTTTTTGGGGAATTTAAGACGTACAAAATTTTGGATAAACTTTGTTAAACATGTTACATTTTTAGAAAGCAGTTTTTTATACCTTAATTTTTAGTGTATATTATAGTTTTTTATTAAATAATTTTTTTATAGAAATTATGATACCAATTTTCTATTTTTTTCATAATAAAAAGAAATTTGCTGAATATTTTATTATTCTTCTCCCACAGACTATTAAAGTTTTAAATCAACGTTTAACCGATTTAAAAAAGACTTTACAAAAGGAATTCTCTTCGGCCAAGTCCTTTGAGGAGACTAGTGAAAACCAAAAGACTCCAATTACAACAACAACAACATATTCCAATGAAAATAATAAACTATGTCAAAATTGTGGTTGTGTAATTAAAAATAGTATAGTAATGGATGAAGTAAATTTCAAGTATTTGAAACATGTCATTGTCAAATTTTTAACCAGCCGAGAGGTAAAAAAAAATTAAATTTAATAAATTTAAAATTAAAAAAAATTACTAAAAAATTGTAGGTTGAAGCTCGCCATTTAATACGTGCTGTTGCCACGTTACTAAAACTAACCAAAGAGGAGGAAAAACTTTTACATGATACTTTAAATTGGAAAATGAGCTGGTTTGGCTCGAAACCCAACCATGGCAGTGGTCAAAGATCCTTTTCAATACCACCTACCAGTTAATAGTAGTGATAACGTAATATAATTAAAAAATTTTATTTTGTTATTATTTCTTTAATATCTAATATCTATAATAATTTGTATTTTTTTAAAGAAAAAGTTATAATGTATTTATAATGATCTCTTTTCTAAGTAACCATGTGTTTAAAAAAAAACAATATGTTATATAATTGCATTTGAATCTATTTTTTGTTTTGTTGTTATTGTGTTTTTATAAAAATTGATTTGTTTATTATTTTTTTCAAATTAAACAAAATTAGTGCTTGAAAATATAGTGCGAAAAAACACGTTATTTTATTATTAAATAAAGTGCAAGCTACTTGTTTAAAAATCTAAAGAAATCAAAAAAAAATTAATAATTCTGAAATTTCTTTCATTTCCAATACTAAAAATAAGAAATTATGTATTTATAAGCACTTTGTACCCAAACATAATACATAGTACTTTTTACATCTAATATCAACATTTATTACTTAACACCCTTGACAAATTGACAACTGTGTTTTTGCCATCTCTAGCTCGTTTTTGTTATTGAGGTTATGTCATATCAGCTGTTTACGTTTTAACGATTGTGGTGTAAAACAATTTTCATTTGGACAATCTTCTGAAAGAAAAAAAAAGTAATGTCTTTGGGTGATTTTGGTAGAATCGCTGTCGGTTGGTATGATTTTTACACAATAAATGTTGCCTTCACACAACAATAAAAAGAGGTTGTAAAATAAATTGTATTAATTATCTTTTTTTAAGGACACTTATAACTGTAGTTGGCATTTATTCATTTGTGCTGTCAAAAGATTCTGTGGACAAGAGGCGTTACGAGGATATGCAAATACGTGAACGCATGAAAAAGGCAAATTCTGGTGAATACGAAACTGTGGGCACTAGACGCTTCAGTGCTTAAATATAACAAAAGTTAATAAAACTAATACAGACAAAATTTGACAAGTCTTTATTTGTATAAACATCGGTTATAGCCAAATTAAAAATCCATTTAAATATAAAAATAACTCACGTGTAAGTCACCTTTAACAAATAAGCAATAATGGCCATGCCCCAAATAAGTCCCGCCGAACAGGCCAAATTACAAATGATGCAAGAAATGGAAATTGAAATGATGTCAGATTTATATAATCGCATGACAAATGCCTGTCACAAAAAATGTATACCACCCCGCTATGGAGAAGCTGAATTGGGTAAGTGTAATGTAGATAGATCTTTTAAGTTTAATAGCGGAAATGGTTACAAAAATTAATGAATTCTCTAAATTTTCAATTTAACTGTTGCTGGGTTCATTAGTTATCGGCAAACTTGGTTCTTGTGTATATCGCATGCTAGTCTGTCTATTTAAGTGAAGTGTGCGCTATCGAACATACATATGTACATACATATATGTGCATAAATAATGTTACGGCACTGCGTGACGATAGATTCCTAGTGTCAACACGTCCTTTTTACACTGGTTTACTCTTTTTACATTTATAATATGCAACCAATTTTGTTATTTCCATGTTACCTCGTAAAGTTTTGTGTCAAGTGACGTAATGTTATATTCATTTTAAGATAATTTTTTTAAAAGTACATGGATATTCAATTTATTAAAAAAATTCCAAATTGATGAGTCGTTAAGAGGAGAAAGCTTTGATAAATTTCATATTTATAGTTGTCTAACTCATTTTTGACAAATTTCGTTATTTATTTAATAAGACCTATAGGCTTGATTCATTTTTTATTTGCAGATTTTTATTAATTTATTGTAGAAAATGTTTCAGAAATTGTTTATATAACTATTAACCATCATCTCAATTTTTTAGGCAAAGGTGAAATGGTGTGCATTGATCGTTGTGTGGCCAAATATTTGGATATTCATGAGAAGATTGGCAAAAAACTTACCGCTATGTCTATACAAGATGAAGAACTAATGAAGAAAATGTCAAATTAAAAATTTAGTTGTAACTTTTTTTCATTATAAATTTAGTTTTAACTGTACATAGCAATATTTGCTTATTTAGTTGTTTGAACGCTTTTTCATTTTTTTTTTTTTTTTTTTTTTTTNNAACAAATAAAAAACAAACGTTTTAATTGATTAAGATTTAGGCCGTAAAATTTGGTTGGTGTTTAAAACTAACTAAAATTTGTTATATAGCGTGAGAGCTCTGGTATTAACACTGAAATATCCTGAAAATAAAAAACAAATTAAAAATACATATGTTATAAAAATAAAATAATT
Organism: Paykullia maculata; assembly: GCA_003055125.1. NCBI lineage: Eukaryota > Metazoa > Arthropoda > Insecta > Diptera > Rhinophoridae > Paykullia > Paykullia maculata. Next base: position 2,797 of record NDXZ01003736.1, on the reverse strand, counting down.
TTAAAGGCCAAATAGTTTATTTTAATCTAAAAATACATTTAGTTATTTCTCTTAAGCTGGTTTTATAGAACCTTCATACGCGTTTTTCCAATTGTTATTACATACAATGAAAAGAATTAGCGGTAACTTACGGGGTTTTCATTGAATTCAATAACTATCGGAATAAGAATTAAAAACGACAAATAAATGCATCGGTATCAGAAATTTCGACATTTCGCTTTAATGTTGGATTTAAAATAAGTATTCCGATTCGAACATTAAACCAAAATATGGGTATTCATGACACCGAAGTATTTATTTGTCGCTTTCAAATCTAATTTCGACAGCTAATGGATTCTATGACAACCCCGTTGGTTTGGTGTTATTGGTAGCTCGATTTTTGTCAAGTAATCATCACTAAAGCCAAAAAAAAATAATAACAAATGGACAGATTTTTATAAGATTTGATATTTTTTACACAAATAATTTATTTGTCCATTTTAAAGTGTTGATTGTCTTATTTACCTCAACATCATTTTCTGGACTACTTTCGTCGGTGGTATCTATATCACTGGTCTCAATGCTGTTCTCCCAATCTGATAAATCTTCATCATCGTCATCATTGTTATCATTGTCATCTAATAAATCATCAATATTTGAAACATTGATATGATCTTGCGTATCACAGAGTATGTTGCCATGTTCCTGCAAAAGAAAAAGGATTTAATAACCAAAAATATATAGAAAAAACGAATTTTTTTTTTAAACCCATTTTTTAACATAAACACATTCTGCATTTATAAAAACGTTTTTTAAATTCGCTTTCCGACTAGGTAGGTGATGACGTTTTGTTTTTAAAAACATTTAAAGCCCACTAACTAACAAAGGTTGTTTCTTTGGCAAACGTTACTTAATCAATAATCTATTTTTTATTAATATTTTACCTTTAATTGTAGTTTTATTATCGGCATATTGCACAAAGGGTTATCACATAAATTTAGCATTTTTATAAATTCCAAATCCTTTAATAATTCTTCTGGTACAGGCTGATCAATGCGATTACAATTAAGAAACACATACTGCAATCTTTTCATGCGTTTCAGGCAGCCGGGGATGGCCGTTAAATGATTGCTTTTCAAATTTAAATGAACAAGATTTTTCAGTTCACCAATTGAATCGGGCAGGGTTGAAATTTGATTATTTTCCAACGTCAGCCAACGTAACTTGCGCAAACGCTTTAATGTTAGTGGAAGACTTTTCAATTGATTACCACGAACGCCTAAAGTTTCTAATTTCTCACAATTGCCCAGTTCTTGGGGCAGGTGTTGTAGGCCCGTATTATTGCACCAAAATGTTTCCAATTGTGTCAATTGGCCAATTTCCCGAGGTAGTGAAGCTATGTTATTGCAGCTAATATTTAATACATTCAAATTTGTTAATTGGCAAATGACCAAAGGAAACTCGTTAAATTTATTAAAGTCCAACGTTAAAATTTGCAGACGTGTTAATTGACTGACAAAGGCAGGTAACTGCAAATGAAACGGAATTTTGTTCTAAAATTATATCGGATATGAGATTGCTAATACTTACCCTTGTTAAATTGTTATGATTTAAAAATAATTTAAATATAATATTGCATTTCTCCACTAAATCGGGTACGTCGGGCATTCCGAAACGTGATAAATTTAAGGTGAACGACTTTTTGCACAAAACATCTTCACAAATTGCCAAAATATGATTATTACGAAAGAATTCATACACAATATTCATAGTTACGTTATATTTTTTATTTTTTTTTACAAAAATTTTATTGTTTTTAATTTTTAATCACCAAATAAAATAAATAAAGACTTTTAAAAACTCCTTTGTTGTTTTCAGTGACTTTTTCAATTCTTTTGCAGTATGTGTGCAATTTTTGTTTACATATTTTTCAACTTTTTTTTTTGGCATGCATTTTGTGACTCTCTTTTATTTTATTTTGCTCGCAATTTTTTAAGGCAGTGATGCCAATCTAGCTCATTCCTGGTTAGACATTTTTATTTTTAGATAACGCGAAGAACATTTTTGCAGTACATACATATCGTTTGTCTCAGGTAAAAAGGCCCTAACTCGCATTTTTTCGATATTGACTTATTTAGTGATATCAATACATTTCACACAAATACACCTCGTCAGAAAAATTAGTGCAATATATTAAAAAATAACGGTTTTGCAAGCAATTGTATAAAAAAAAGTTAACGTGTTGATATATACATATATCTACATACTATGTTTTAACTTCTCCTGTAAAATTACAATTATGTGAGTTGGGGCCTTTCAACCTGAGACAAACGATATGTTTGTATCTTTTTTAAAAACTTTTTTAATTTGAAATTTTGCATACATATTGAATTCCCGTAATATTATAACTACATTATTAGAAAAGTGGGCCGCCATAAAAAGTGAATAATTTTTTTTATCAATTACTTTTACTTAACCGACTTTTATGAAACTTTGCAAATACTGGTATAGTACACATTGTGATGTTTGGTTCGCAATACATTTCATTGAATTAATGGGTCCGTTTCGAAATTTTAAGAGAGAAAAATAAATTATAACTTGCTATATTGCGATGGAAAGAATTCATTATATTTAAAAACTTTAAGATAAAACCAGTAAGAGCGCTATAATTGTCTAGGCCAAATCTTATATACCCTTCACCATAGCTAGTGAATATATATTTTTTTAAATATATCTGTAGTTTTTTTGTGTCAAAAAAAAAAAATTAAAAAATAAACGAGGCAGTCGTCTTTTTTTTGCTTATATCTCAGCCGGTTAT
>NDXZ01003724.1:0-10098 GCA_003055125.1 Paykullia maculata | reverse complement strand
TTTGCTAGTTAAATACGTATTTATCTTCACACACATAAAATCATTTCTCTCTCTTTTTAGCATATATAATGTTACACCTCATATAAAAAAAAATTATAAAAAATACTCTTCGAACTCAGGCTACCTGATATGTATATTGTATCATGAAACTTAGTGGAATTTAAAAGTAAACTTTTGTTTAACTGTAATTAAACAGCTTACTTTTAATAACAAAGTAATAATTATTACTATGACACATAATTCTTCTCATTTTTTTCTTGCTTTCATTTTAGTAATTTACAAATGAAATTTAAAAGCATGTAAAAAAATTATATAGACACAAGAAATTTAATTCATTTTATGAACTATATAATTTTGTTATATAACACCGCGTTACACACATTCTGTCCTATGAACCAAATATACTTTTTCGGAAAGGGGAGAAAAAATAAAAATACACGTGTATCGGCGATTTTCATGTACACGTCACAGGCGGACAGACGGACACTACGAGCTTTATACTTTATACGTTAAAAAAAAAATTCTGACGTGTACTGAAAATCGAAAAATTGACATATGAAATTTGCGAGAAAAGAAAAAAAATTGTTTTAATGTGCAAAGTTGGACATCTAAAATTTAAACAAGTAGGAGCGCTATATTCGGCTGTGCCAAAGCTTATATACCTTTCACAACGTGTATAGGGTTTTCGTCTTTATCTTTTTCAAACATGACTGTAGTTTATCCCAAAGCTACAAAATTAGGTGGTCGTCTTTTTTTGCTTATTGATGGATATCACCAGTTTTCAATAACGATGTTTCGGGAATATTTCTAAAAGTTTAATACCACATACAATTCTGGGTTACTAGTTAAATAGTTTGTTTTTTAAGACAAAACACAAACAAAAACAGGTGGTGTAATTATATGAATTTTTTTCGGACCCAACTAAACTCACAGACAGATTTGTCTATTCTGATTTCCTTTAAATCAGAGCTCAGTCTTCCCGGATTTACTCCTAACTCATTAAAATTAGCCCAATTTGACAGATTTCCTTGCATTAGATCGGTTAGGGTGGCAAGAATTTGTCTCCATTAAGTATGACCACGGCATAAGCCATTACTCGTCTCCCTTTATCCTTGAAAGTCTTAAGCATTCCATTAATCATGCCTAAAACATAGGAATTTGATTCCGAAGAAACCATTTCTTTGGAATGAAATTGCAAAATAACCCCCAAGTGAACAGTATTATGCTTTGTAAGGAACTTCTTGAAATTGGATGCACCCTATATGTGGTCAAATATACCATTAACATATACACATTCCATACCCTACAGATAATATTGGGCTACGTAGTCCATTATAGTTAAAATGGAGTAGTTACATCAGGTCCAATGTAGTGTAGTTATGGACCATGTTATGACAAATGGGTGTATTTCAACATAGCATGCTTTGTGTAATTAATAAAATAAAAAAATTTTATTGTAAATACAAAAAAATACAAAATTTATTACATTATTGAGTACTCTGGTGTAATGAGAAACTGGGTTATATGGTCTAGTCCTAGGACATCGTAATGTTAAACGGACCACCTTTTTACCATATATTTGGAGTAGTTTTGGAGTACTCCTACTCCTTTGTGGACTACTCCTTACATGCATGTATGGACTAGTCTCGTTATCTGCAGGGTATATACACATATTGATACATACATACATATGTATATTCTACTTGTTTTACTTGAATTTTTTATTTTTTTTTCCATTTTTTTTATTTATTTATCGAACAATAGATTTTTGCATTTTACTTCCTTAACTAAAATAATAAGTATAATAGACGTTTAATACTTAATCAAATTTATTTATTCCGAGTTATTAAACAAGTGCAATATTCAAACAAATTCCCCGTACCTACAACTTTTAAAATGTCTTCATGTTATTAAAAATATATACATACATATGTATGTGTGTATATATGTATCATCTAAAACGCAAAATAACGTAACATCACTTTTCATAAGTTTACAGGAGAAGCAAATAAAGAAATAAAGTGGAAACTACTTAAGACATTTATTTATAGTAGACATTTTTTGGTTATAACTTACTTTCGTTATTTTTGATAGCAGAAATTAAAAATTTTGCACACATGTGTAATTTAATTTGCTGAATAAAAAAATTAATTTTGAATTTTTTGACGATACGTTATTTTGCATTTTAGATGACGATATATATGAAAGGCCAAACTTTTGAAAAATTATGTTAAATATGAAGCAATACATGAGTCCATTTATATTAAAACTAAAGTTTTTCATTGTAAAACGGCGTTTTTAAGAAAAGGTAAATAAGGTAAATACAAAATAACAAAAGGCCTTTAATAAATAACCGATTCAGATATTAAAACTTTAATAAGAATCATACTAAATCTTAAAACATGTTTCTTTTAATGGTTTCGAACGATTTAAACGATTTTGACAATTTATAATAAACTTAACAGCATATTAAAAATACCTACCTATAACACCAAGAGAGAAAAAAGATAAAGACAAAATATGTATGTAGGTACATACATACATACATAAATATATGTATAGAAAAAATATTCCATGCAAGAAGCAATTTTGTATAATGAAGGTTTATTGTAGTTGTGCTGCACAACAAATTTCAAAGTAATATGGTAAAGATTTTGCTATAAAACATACACACATACATAGTGCAATTGCAATTGCATTGTAGGTAAACCATGCTAACACACATAATTCATTTTGCCTTAATTATTAGTTCATAATTTTTCGTAGCTAAATTAAGGTACATAGATTGTTTTTGAAGATATATGTACATAAATGCAAAAGGAAACACGATGGGTATTAACACAAACATATGCATATAAGCTTGTACAAACAATATAAAAACAAGTAAGAGAGCTATATTTGGCTGTGCCAAATCTTATGTACCCTTCACTACGTATATTTACGTTGCCGATATCTCGAAAAAAAAAATTTTTTCGAATCCTAACTCGAACATTTTTTTTTTTATTTTTCAAAAAGCATTTCTAATTTCTGATTGTTTGATACCAATAACGCGTCCGTACAACATCGGGGGCTGAGAAAACTTGATTTCAACAGACGGTAGTCGTCTTTTTCGGCTTATATCTCGGTCAGGTATTAAGCGATTTTACTGGTTTTTAATAGCAAACATCTCAGGAGAATTTCTGATTGTTTGATACTACTAACGCGTCCGTACAACATCGGAGTGCTGAGAAAACTTGATTTCAACAGACGGACATGGCTCAATTGACTTTCCTATCTATAAGGATTCAGAATATATATACTTTATGGAGTCGCAAATGAATATTGTAGAAATTACAAACGGAATGACAAACTTATACCTATATACCCTTATCACCTCTGGTGGAGGGTATAAAAGGTGTTTTAACGCATATTTAAGTTTTGCAAATGTTTTAAAATATGTACATATGTATGTATATCATTTATTGACTCTAGGTACCTAATAAAGTTATGTACATACCTATATTAAAAATTTATACCAAGATCACACTACAACTGAATGAATTTATTCGCCCTTTGAATTACTTACTACGCTACTTTATCTAATCAGACTACACATTCTTAATTCGATTTGGCAGTTAATTGTTATTGTTTATTTTTCGTAGAAAACACATTTTATTATTTTCTAGTTTAACCCTCATATTAAAATGAATTTTTAGGTTTGTTTATAAAACTTGATAAATTTAAAAAATTTAATATTATGGCAAATACATATGTATGTAGTACATACATATGTATATAGTATTAAAATTCAATTTGTTTTTATTTTTTGTTTTCAATCTTTTAATTTTCCATATTAATATTTGTTTATTTAAAATGAATTTATTTTCTCTTAATTTTGTTTATTTCAACTTTGTTTCATAATAATTTTGTCAGCTGTTTACTTTCGATAAAAATTAGGGGTAATTTAATTACCTGCAAAAGTGGTAATTAGCTTTTAAAAATTTGTAAGGTGAAATGAGAAATTCTATTGCTAATTACGAATGGTAGAGCAAATTACGAAAAAGGCTCTAGTGTGAACATGGTATTAATATAAAAGCTTCAGTTTTGACCAGGTGATTAGGACATAAAAATCCCATCCGGTGGTTAACGAAAATCTCTGTTTGTACAAAAGATATGTACCAAGGCGCATAAATATCAGGTGGTGTCGAAAAACCAGCTGATCTACTTTTTTTCTTGTTTAATTACGAAATTTATTTGTCAAAAGTTGTTTATGTTTATCTCTTTTAGCTCCCGCAAAAAACTAACACAACATAAATTTGCCTTGATTCACTTGACATCTCAACAACGAAAAAACAACAAAGTTTTACTTGTTGTAATCTCAACGCCACCTAATGTTGATGCGCCTTGATATGTACCTACTTGGAATTTTTATTTTAACTTTAAAAATATTTAGACAGGACACCCTTTTTCATATTGTAATGCACAACTTAATTCTTTTTTGTTATTTTACATTTGTTACCACTTTTGTCTTTTTAATTTTATGCCACCGGTTGTCACCGGAGAACGAAGCTGATAGGTTAATAGCCGCCGCCGACATATTTTCTTATTCCTTAGCCGCCGCCGACTAACCCAGCTTATGTCGGCTTAGAATTGTTAGCCAGCGAATTCGGATAAGTCAACGAAAGTGTAACTAAATTATTTTTAGTTTGTAGAATTAGAATTAATTAAATGTAAAAAAATATATAGTTGAATTCATTTTTAATTGACAAGATAGAATCAATAGGTATTATATAAATTTTTTTTCTGCAGATGTGTTTGAAAAGTGTTTCTGGTAATATTAGCTTATAACTATATGTAGGTTTTTTAATGGAAAAAATCCTTAACATTATTAAGTAATTAAAAATTATATAAAATAAGCCTATTGAAAACAAGTAAGAGCGCTATATTTGGCTATGCCAAATCTTATGTACCCTTCACTACGTGTATTTATTAGGCATGTCTTACGCACAAATACAATAAATTTTTGTTAAAAAAAATTGGTAGTCGTCTTTTTGGCTTACATCTCGGTCAGTTATTAAGCGATTTTACTGGTTTTCAATAGCAAACATCTCACATAAACGGCTAAATCGAGTCGAAGTCTATAATGAATATCGTAGAAATTACAAACGGAACGACAAACTTATATATGTATACCCCCCTCCACAGGTGAAGGATATAAAAATCAGTTAGTCAAACAAATCAGTTTTTTTTTTCGTGAAAGCATTTAAAAGTATTTATAAAAAAAAACCTTATTTCAGGTTTAAAATTTCATTAAGCATTTACACACGAGAACAAAATTAATCGAACAAAGTTAGGCTTATATGCAAGAGGCAAAAAATAAATTTTTCTCCACCTCTCTTGCTCATAAGCTAATTTTGTTCGACTAAATCTTGTTCGTAAATATACACCTAATTCTGTTTTTACGCGATTTTGGTTTAACACGGTTTGAAAATATAAAAAATGTAAAATTTTTTACAGGATTTTATTCCATTTAGCACGATTCAAAATCTTTCGGGCTTAAATTTTTTTGTCACATTTAAATTTTGCGATATATGTTCATATCATTGGATACAAGCAAATTTACTGGTCAGAGCATTTAATCCAGCGATGAGTGTGATTTTATACGCATTCAAAGCAAGCGAATTCAAGTAACTGATGATAACAGCAACTAAATTTATGTTCCTGTAATTATGATTATTATTTTAATTTTTTTAACCTTAAAAATTGCATAACATACTATTTTTGTTAACAACATAGCTGTACATAATTACTTACAGTTCCTGAACTTGTCATACATTTAATTTACATTACTTTTAAGCTTAGAGTGCATATCTTTTTTTCTTAATTAAATATTCTTGTGTAAATACACATTATATGTACATATATGTGATTTAATAAAATAAACGTAAATACTTGTTCTTAAAAAATCCTTGTTTTTCACTAATTTTAATAGGTTTTAGAGATAATGAACGATCAATGTCTATTTTTACACGGTTTTTTCTGATATCAATCTACCGTGTAAAAACAGAATAAGGTGTATCCTATGTAAGTTTCCTGCCGCCGTTGGTTTAAACCAGCTGGCGTTTTTACCGATCAGCTTTGTTCTTTGATTGTCTAAGACTGCTTAAGTTAATGTTATCGTACATGTTTGTTAAAACATATGTTAAGAAAGCGTTTTCATAACTTGATAACATTTTGTTGTATTTTATAAAAGTATTCATTGGATTTTTAGTTTATTGTGTAAAATAAACTTAAGATTTAAAATAGGTTTTTTTATTTGGAGCTTTGCTTTCAACTTTTTTGTGGTGAAAATCTCAACAAACAAAAGACGGTTTTAATAAATTTGAACATACCTACAAAGTGAAATTGCGAGGTATTTGGCTTGGATTTAGACAAAAACTATGAAAAATTTACATTAAACTGAGTACATGCACTTTACCAAGTAATGATAATTTAAAAGCACATCCAAGGCAAATCTAAACATGTTACATCGTCTTAATAGCAATCGTGTCCAATGTAGACTGTAAATGTTTACGTAAATATATATTCATAAACGAATCTTCAATTTAATCAAGATTTACAAAATTATTTTTATTGTTAAATTTAAAAAATTGTTTATGCATAAGGGTTTATCATAAAAATTAATCCATACATACATGTTATAAATACATCAAATATTTGCTAAACAATTTCCCATATCCCTATATATATACACTTACACACTGTAATTTAAAGTGTTTGTTGCACATCACAAAACAAAAACAAGAAATATACGGCTGCTTAAAAAATAACAGAACGGGAGAGAGAGAATTTCAAACAAATGTGTATACGCAAAAACAAAACAATGCAAAAACCAAAAACTAAGAACAGAAAACCCAAAATACTCAAAAGCAATGCAAAAAAGAGAATGATAAAAAAGAAAAATTAGTTTAAAATAAAAAATAATAAAAGACCAAATTATGAAGCAAAAGCAAACTAAATAAAAGATACAAACTACATACATACATACAAAAGTTCAATTAAATATATTAAATAAAATTATTAATGAAAAGAAAAACAAAATTATCATAAATGAAAACAAATTATACCTTCTTGGATAGACTTTTAAAGCACGACGATCCATCGTTTAAAATAAAATCGAATTTAAACGAAATGAAATTATTAAAGCATGCAACATCATCATAGTTTCTTTTTAATTTTTTTCTTGTTTGTATTTTAACAATTTGCCTCACTAAAAAAAGTACACACATAGAACGAAAAAAGTACAAAATCAAGCTGAGAGTTCAATACAACCACAAAATTTAGGGTAAAGAAATTGAAAAAATAAACTGTTGTGTATCTAACAGAAACTAAAGGTGGTATTTTTTTTAATTCAATTGTATTTTCCTGGTTTTATAGGTTGTTTGCTAAGACAATCTTAGTTTTTTTTGTATTAAATTATATTTTTTCTACACCAAAAAGGTGAAGCACCTGTATCCATATTTTAATATCACGGGAGTGTTTCGAAAATTAAAATTCACACAATGGATGATAACCATGAGCGACTAGTAGCTGAACTTATGTAAATTGGCTGTTAAAAAAAAACTTTTTATTACCACTGTAACATTTATTTTCTCCATATTTTTAAATTAAACATTTTTTAAATATACATTTTCCGATTTACAGTATTTCCTTAATTTATTTATTTTTTCTTTTTTTTTTTTGCAAAAAAACTAACCGAAGCTACCAAACTCTCTCACTAACAAACAAGTACTAAACGGCAACTCTATGTTGAGTTGAAGCAAATTCAATGCTTATCTCTCTCTCAAAAACCGGTTTTGTAATTGTACTCTTTGGCTCTTTCTCGTCTTTGTTTTATAAATTTTGTATATCCAACAGTGCTACCATTGCAGCACTTTCAGTGCTAGAAATAGCATTTTCAAATTAATAATAGCATAATTTTACTCAAAAAAGGAAAGTGTATTTCTTATAAAAGCGATTTCGTACGGATATTTTGTTATTTGTATACCTATCTTACAAAATTAAAATTTATTTATAGTTGTACGTACGCTTATGTACAAACATACACATACAAGCACATGTACCTATATGATCAAAATACATTCCGATGTCGATTGTCAGAGGTAAATAATACGGAAGTAACAATTTTTTCTCGATATTAGATAATGATGCACAACGTCCTCTCTATAATGCTGATTTCGTTGGTAATCAGTATATCAGGTCAGGAAAAAATTCAATTACGTGCTGTGATTCTTTGGTCACATAGGTACATACAACTAAATAAAAAAATAAAATTGGTTTTGAAAAGTATTACATGTGCATACATACATACCTATAATGTAATTAAACTTTTTGTTTTATTAATTAATTAAAGTAAAATTGTTTTAATTAATATTCAAACAACAGCTGCGAAAGAATATAAATTATTTAGTCCTTATTTGAGGTAAAAGTGAAATACAAATTTTAGCATATTTTTATTTGTTTTGAAATTCATTTCCTGGCAGCACTGATAACAAAATATACATTAAACAAACACATCAGTATGAGCACTTCTCTTTCTAACACTTGGCATTTTTGCTTGCGTTTATATCTCTTTCTACCTCTCTTCCAAACAAAAAACACAATTTTAGGTTGATTATCATCACTATTCTTATATTTAGTGAAAATTAAAAATAGCATATCATGTACAGTGAAAAACAACAAAACTGGTTTACAATTTGTTGAAGGGGTGGTGGGTATGCTGTAAGCATTCAATAATGGTAGTTCGTGGTGGTAGAATATGATGTGGAAGCAGTCAAGTAGGTAGATTTGTGAAAACGAAAGAAAAAATGCCATAAAATTTTGTTTTGTTTGCTTTTTTTTTTGTTAGTTTTTCATAGCAGCTGTCGTCAGATACATATGTATGTGTGTATTTAAACAGTCAGGCCACTAGCAACCACATTTTGTAGTTGCTTTGTTAACTTTTTTCTTAAGCCCCTGAATTCCCTTCGACCCTCTTCAAAACAAAATGTTCAAAATATTACTTGTTTAAAAAGAGATTTCATATTGTTGATAATGATTCTTTCATCTTTTATTTTATTTTGTGAACTAAGTATGCGAGTGTATGTGTTTGTGTGAATTTTAATGTAGACGATTGCCTTCATTGAACATTGTTTTTTTCTGTTTTTTTATTGTTCGAAAATTTATTTTAGTATGTAGCATGCGCACTACTCACAGTGAATATGTTTTTATTTGGGTTTTAGCATTTATTGCTGCTTCTCACAGCAAATATCACAAATAAACATACATCTTGACAGACGTTTGAAGACAAAAACAAAAGCTAAATTTTCAATTAAAAATGATTGCTTGGCATAGTATTGTTGTTGTTTTCTAAATATGACAACCAATTGTTTGTTTTAACAGTGTCGGCTAAAAGTTTCACATTAACATATGTATATGTATGTATGTACATGTCGCTCATTTACTCAAACAACGTCATAACTCAAAAAAATTAAATTTTGAAGTTAATGATGCAGAAATGTTCACTATGTCATGCTTTATATTGTGGAAATATTAAAAAGTTTTCTTCTAACAAGAAGTGAGTAACACGCCATTTGCATGAATTTTTTACACAATATAAAGCATGATATAGTGAACAATTCTGCATCATCAACTCCAAAATTAGATTTTTTGAGTTATGACGTTCTTTTAGTAAATGAGCGATATATAAAAGAGTAACGTTACTGACTGACTGACTGATTCATCATCGCCAAGCCCAGACGGATAGAGTTAGAGACTTAAAATTTGGACTGTGTGTTCCTCTCTCGTACTTTATATTTACAGTGCATCGTTCATCTAAAATTTTTAATATTGGTAAAGAATGGTAACCCGATAAAAATATTGGCCCCAAATTATAGTCATACAGTCAGTCTAGGTACTTTAAGGCCGTTTTCATGACCTGCCTATGTAATGCGTGATAACTAAAAGTGCCCAAGCAACACAGACTGACAATATAACACATTTCATTGAAATTGAAAAAAATCCAAATGAAATTAGGAATTTAAATTTGAAATTGAGAAAATTCCAAATGAAAATGAGAAT
>NDXZ01003712.1:326-14029 GCA_003055125.1 Paykullia maculata | reverse complement strand
ACAACCTTTGAAAATGTCTTAAAGAAGTCCTTTGCTTTAATTTCAAATGACGGGCAATAATTTTTTCAAAAACAACAATAAACAATTATGTCGCCGCTTAAATGACTAACAGTCATAACTGACTACTGGTTTAATCAGCCAACACCAGTACGTCTACAAAATGCCAAATATGCCAAGAACATTGCCGCTGTCCGTGAAAGTGTGGAAAAAACAACGAGTCGGTTCCTTGTCAAGCTCAAGAGCTTTAACTTGGCGAATGTTTCGTTGTGACTTGAACCTACACCCCATCAAGACTTTACTGATCCAGAAGCTCAAAACTGGCAATGCCCTTTGTTCGCCAAACGGGTTTAAAACGACATTTGCCTAAATACATTACTTTTTTTATAAAAAAATCAATGTCAGCACCTTTTTTTAATCATTACCTGCTTTTTTAATAAATAAAAAAGGTTCTTATTTAATTTTTTTATGCGTCATATATTTTGACTTTTCTTTGAATATCTTTACACAGATCATAAAATAAATGTCCAACTTACTGCTTCTGTTTAAGCAGTTTTATGGAAAATTATAAAAATAATTTTTTATCGCTCTTCAGGTATAAAAAAAATCATAAAAAATTTATTTTTTGTTTTGTTTTTATTTTCTTTACAAAACTCAATCTAATTACATGATTGCACACGATTAAACGCAATAAAAACTTCCTATTTTTTTCCACAGATTCCTTAATGTTCAAAGTATTTTTAATTTCATGTTTAACATATCATTTTTAATGTTCGCCCATCAATATTTTGTTTTTATTATGATTATTCTGTAGAAAAATACATTAAAACTTTTTTTTTATTTTTAACTGTGCAAAAAAGTTTCTTTCAATGGGTGTTGCCGTTTGATGTATAGTCTCTGAAAATCGAAGACAATTTAATGGATTGATTATGTAATTGGTTGACAAATGAAATTAATGGCTGTTTGCTAATATTCATTTGCCGTTATAACTTTTTGGCAACTGGCAGCTTTTAATAATTGAGACATAAAAATACTTGAACAGAAAAAAAACGTTTATTAAAAGCTTCTTTTAAAAGAAAATTTAGCAACAATTTTCTTTCTTTTTTTTTAAAAACAGACCCAGCAAAAACTGGGTAATGAATTGCTCTTACACAATAACATACTTTTCAAAGAGTATTAAATACCGTCTGCATTACAATGAAGTAGTTTTCTAATAACAAGATTATATTGTGTATAATAATAATTTTTTTGTCGGTATCTAAAAAGATATAAATGCTGCATACACTTTGGCTAAAAAAAATGTTAGGAGCCACTAAAATTAACTTTTATAATTCTCGTTTGGGTTAACATACTTTAAGCATAAGTAATTATATTTTCGACGGATGTTTATAAATATAAACGGTGGTTTTCAAACCGGCTCTTAAGGTTTTTTCTAAGTGATTCTGTTAAACGAAAAAATGTTAGGAGCCACTTTAATAAGTTATTATAATTCCCGTTTAGGTTAACATACTTTAAGTATAAGAATTTATATTTTCGACGGAGGCTTATAAATTTAGACGGCGGTTTTCAAACCGGCTCTTAAGGTTTTTTCTAAGTGATTCTGTTAAACGAAAAAAATGTTAGGAGCCACTTTAATAAGTTTTAATAATTCTCGTTTGGGTTAACATACTTTAAGTATAAGTAATTATATTTTCGACGGATGTTTATAAATATAAACGGCGGTTTTCAAACCGGCTCTCAAAGTTCTTTCTAAGTGTTTCTGTTAAACGAAAAAAAGGGTAATAGCCACTTAAACTTACTATTATAATTCTCGTTAGGGTTAACATATTTTAAGTATAAATAATTATATTTTCGACAGAAGTTCATAAATTTAAACGGCGGTTTTTAAACTGACTCTCAACGTTTTTTCTAAATGTTTCTGTAAAACGAAACGTACAAAAATAACAACATTCATTTTCTTTCTTAGGAAGCCGTATATAATACGGCTTATAAATAGTTCTGTAGGCCCATACAATCAATTGGATGTTTTACTTAATAAAAGCAAGAAGTTATATAATATGTTAAAAGTAGTGACTTATTTAATTTGTTATTTGTAATTAAGAGGGCTGCTTTATTCATTATTATTAAGTAGTTACTTAATGCCATTAAAGTATTGAATTCACAAAATCGCTATTTGTAAGCGAGGATGGTAATGACTTATTTAAGTCCCTATTTATGACATCGCCATGTTAAAGTAATGAGTTAAAATGTAAAAATGTAAGAAGTGCAACTATTATATTTTAACCATTTTAACTCATTTCAAAGCAATGCAAGTTTTTGCTGGGGAAATAATCAAAACTTTTTTATTTAATCAATATTTCTTATAAAAAAAATCCGTTAAAAACATTAAAGAAAAAATATTTATAAAATATTTTCTATAAGTTGAGAATTAAAAAATTATTCTAAAAAGTTTCACTAGTCGGTAGAACAGAACCTTTTAATTTCTTTTTAAACACAATTTTATAAAAAAAAATTTTATCAATAGAATTTATCACGAATTTCCTAAAAAAAAAAAAAAAATAAATTTTTTTAAATAAAAATTTAGATTTTTTGTTAATATTTTACAAATAGATTTTATAAATAATAAAAATATTGATTAATGAATTGTATTTTTAAAAAATTTTAATTTAAACTGATATAACTTAAACGTTCATTTATTTGTTTAAATCTTTTGTTTGGGGCTGGCAGCACTGTATTCTTCTATATTACATTTGTTTAGCAAAGTTTGTTGTTGTTTTAAGATGAAGACTCCATTCTTTACAGTTGTAAGAAATACAACATACAATAGAAATTACATATCATATATATCAATTTTTATATTCGTATTATAAATCTGATCAATTTCTGTATTATATTTATGTTTCACGTGAAAATATAAACAAATTTATGATACAAAATATTCCCAACAATATTGTTTGTTGATACACAGGGGTAAAATACGTTAATAAAATTAAATACTTTTATAACTATATATTGTTAAGTCAATTGGAAAAAGTTATAAATTTGTTTATTAATATAAAACAGAACAAACAAAAACAAAATATTTTAATACCAATAATAAAATTTAAATAACTTTCTGAAAATTTTACGTTGCCAGCAAAAACCCATAATAAAGTACAAAAAGCAGAAAAATTTTTTTAACAACTTCCAAAATATCCATTAAAAAGAAAATGTTAAATGAAATAAGGAAATTAATAATTTACAACGAATTTCAAATTCCCTTAAGTTACTGAAAACTAATCAATCAGAAAATTTATTAAAAAAAAGCATTTTGGTAAAACTGATTAAACTCACGTGTTTTTTATTTATATAATGATTTGTATTAAGAGTATATAAAAAAAGTTCTAAACTTAAAAAGAAAAACTTTTAAACACACATAAATCAAACAATAATAATAACATCCTTGCAGTGACACCTCAGCAAAAAATTGATGAATTAAAATGTTAAAGTACTTATAAATTCATAACCTATATCCTTGGCCTTTTAACTGGATGAATGATATTTTTGTATTGGACGCAAGCATTTACCGTGGCTGCTTTTAAATTAAGAATTTGTGATGTGATAACTTTTGCATCATTAATTAAGTAATTAAGTAACAAACTTTTTATGGAGTTTTTTTATATGTTTGTATGTTTGATGTATATGTACATATGTATGTAGATGGACACACAGAGTTTCTTATCAATAAAATTGTTTACAGCTTTGTAAGTGAAGAAATTCGATTTGTCACTACTACTTTACGATACGCTTTACCTTGCGTCAGCATATACTTAACTGCTCAGTTGTTATTGCTAAAAATTAATCTTGAAAATATCTTTAAGCCAGAGGATGTCGTTAATATTGCACAAATTACGAAGTTGTTCGAGTATTTCCGTTTACCCATAACATGAACATAACAGCAACATCCAACGTAAGGAAAATAAACATTTCATTAGACAGTAGGCAGGGATGATAAATAGGGCTGTAAATATTGTACTAAAATGAATAATAATTTATACTTCTTTGACGTAATTCTTCTTTTATAACGAAAAAAATTTTGTTCATTAATATTTTTCTTAAAAAAAAATCGTTTAGGTTTAAATTGATTATTTCTTAAATAAAATCTGTCAAGGGCTTAAAATTGTATATACTTTTTTATATTTCTAGCATAATTTGAATTAATGTCCAAGCAACAAATAAATATTCCTTCGTTATAACTAAGAATATTTATAAATGAAATTGAGATGGCCATAGTTAATGTGAATCATGCAGGATCATGATTAATTATATGGTTACATTACTTAAGTGTGTTTTAGCGTAAGTAAACAAAATTATTTTGAGTAAGAAAGTATGCATTAAAACCATTGCAGCATAATTGTATAGTTTTTTTGAATACTTTTTAAAAAATTAAGAAAAAAAAACTTTTTTGTTTTTGAGAAAGCATTATTGTGAGTGAAAATCTCTAACTGTAACGATAAAGTTAAAATCAACGGTGGCGTAAAACTAAGCTGTCACTCTAATATATTGCAAAATTTATGCTTATAATTATATGGATTAAAAATTTGTAACAGTCATCGTCATATTGTTCTCTAGCCAATTCTGGCGAAGTATACCGGGGCTTTGCTTGTTTTGTGCAAACATACATATGTTTAAACATACATACACTCTAGTTCATTTAAATAACAACAGTGATAGTGTTTGCTAAAAATTGATATTTCGAGAAAACTATCAAAAACCGATTTGTATGTGGTAACGTATTATAATAGGTGACCATACTGGTTCAAGAAAATGTGCAAAAGAAGAATAAAAAATGGCAAAAAATATGATTTTAAAAAAGTTCGTATGAATAACAACACCTCCAATTCTTGATCGAATGTGCTACGTAGATTTTTCAGTCTTAATTAGTTTGATAAATTGCACCTCATAAAATATTTTTTTTTTCAAATGGGACATCGAAAGCCATTAATATCAGAAGAAAGAGGAAAAATTAAAGCATATTTTGAGCAAAAGTTATCCTTTAGAAAAATTTAAGTGAAAATCGACAGAAGTCCTCGTGTTGTCTTCAATTACATCAAAAATTGGAATTCTAATGGGAAAAACATGAAAGGAAGACCAGCAAGTATCTTATCGCCAACAGACAAGCGTGCTTTTTTAAGAATTGCATCTAATTCGTCTGATTCCATACCAAAACATAAGGCAAAAGCTGGAGTTTCTGCTAGTATTTCGACTGTTCGGCGCTTGATTGTGGATGCTCCGCATATCCAGAGAATGAAGCTTAAAAAAACCTATATTAAACCCCATTCACAAAGAAAAACTATTAGATTTTGCTAAAGTTCACATGACGTGGAACACCGAATGGTAAACGGTTGTCTTTTCTGACGAAAAGAAATTTTAGAATTATTAGAAATTAAATTATATAACATCTATTACCATGACGTTAGATTTGAGGAAGTAATATTAAGCCATCGACATAGTCGCATTGGTGGAATTATGGTTGCATTAAACTACAATTTAAAACAACAAAACTGAACGCAGAACAATACAAAAACATTATGGAACGAGCTTTTCCGGAATGCGGTAACATTTTTGGACCTTTGCGTTGGATTTTTCAACAGGATTACGCTCCGATACACATAGCCAGAGCGGTAAAAACCTGGATAAGTGATCAAAATGTGACGCTGATGGACTGGCCACCCTACACACCAGACTCAAGCATAGTGAAAAACGTCTGGGGATGGCTTTCACGGAAATTTTATGTAGGAGGTAAACAATATGAAGACGTTCCATCGTTGATTAGTGCAATCGAGACCGCTTGGGACGAGATTTCGTTAGATTACCTTTAAACTCTCTACGATTCCATTCCAAGTTGCATATTTGAGGTTATAAAGCACCATGGAGGCAACACTCATTACTAAACATTCGAGAACAGTTTAAACCACATACTTCTTAACAATAAAATCTATTTCAGTGAATAATTTTTATGTTTTTCAAACTTTTCTTTGCCGTTGTTATTCAAATAGACTAAACTTTAATCAAACTTTAATAACTAAATTATAAGAACATTTAATACTAAACAATAAAACAAAATATCTAAAAACAAAATTGTTACACCTTTTTGTTTTGATTGGTTGATTAAAAATTCGCAGTAACATATAAATGTTTTGCTGTTGTTATTTAAATGAACTGTATACCACGAAAATAAATAATCCTTAAACAAATTTTATTTTATTCTTTCATATAAGGCCTTTTTAATTAAAACCACAGATATTTGCTTTAATGGTGCAACATAATGTGTAAATCTCGATTTTAAATTTATTTAACGACAGCATCAGCAACGCAAATAACGAGTAGGTATGCTTTATTTACCCAATCAAATGAAGCAACTTAGGCTGTAGTATATCCGTAGTTGTAGTGTATGAAGCATGTAGGAACATCTAGACATGTTTCAATAATACACTTTAGTATGTGAGCTAGTCAGGGACCTCATCGGGCTAACAGGCCATTACATTAAAACGGCATCTTACATGCCCTCTGCTAGTTGCAAATTTTTTGCAAAATATTGTAATTTTTAAGTAAAACTAAAAATAAAGAATTTATAAAATGGTAAATTTAAATAGAAATTTTTTATAGAAAGAAAATTTCCCCTTTGGAAAATGAAAAGTTATCACAACATTTTAGAAAATAATTAATTTATCGAAAATGTTCCATAACTTAAATCGTTTTAACAAACAGAATTTATTTTAAGGATTTATACAAATGAATTATTAAAAATGCAATTAAATTTAATTTCATTAAAATATTGAAATTATTTTAATTTAGACATACAATGCGAAAAATTTTAAACATTATGTCTATGTACATTAACAACAACAATGATGACAAAATAAAAAAAAAATAAAAATATATAAAATTAAAATAAATTGCATTAAAAATGCAAAATTTTTGGCCTTACAGGTCATATTGGCACGTTTTTTTTTTTGTTGTTGTCATTTTAATGCAATTGTTATGTCAATCATGTCCAAAAAGTATGTAAACACAAAACATAACTTAACAAACTTGTATTTTAACTGAGATTTGTTTAATTTTAATTTTGCTTAAATTTAAATAATTTAATATATTTTTTCGAAATTTGCGTAAAATCCAAATTTGGTGATTTTAGTTTTTTTTTTAAACCATAAATACAAATTGTTTTTTATTTATTTATATTAATAGTATTTGAAATGATCTGTTTTTCTAATTGAATTATTTTGTAGGCCTTTGTTTGTTTGTAGCGTCTAAAAAGGAACAGTGACAGACAGTAAAAATCTGGTGCAAATTTGTTTTTTCCTCAATCACGCCTAAATAACTAAACAAGTTTTATTTTATTCTTATTTTGTTTAGAAAAAATAAAATAAATTTAGGACTTTTATTTTCTTAATAGAAATAAAACAAAATTTTATATCTGCACAGCAATGATCAAATGTTAATTTTGCGTAACTGATATTTTGCATTGACTTGACGTAGTGCGAGTAAATAAAAGTAGCACAATTGAGAAAAGTTTTACTTAAATATCTTAAGCTTAGAAAATTTAAAAAAGTCTTCAAATCATAAAAATTCTCTACAACGCACATTAGGTCAAAGTGATAAAATTCAAAGTGACTTTTTACTTTTGTTGTGTTTGTTTTTAATTGAAAAATCTCCAAAACTAAAGCGTGTGATTTTTTTTTTTTTTTGTGCTAAAAATAAAGCACCGTTACACAATTTTGCTTCAAAGTCAGTAGATGCTATTTTGCTTAGAAATGTGCTTGCGAGTTCAATAGTCGTGTTCAACTTTAAGTGCGTATTTCTCGAGTTCCGTTCGTAATTATTCATTAGTGTAAAATGAAAATAAAGAAACAAGTAAGATTATAAATGTTTAATTTAAAGAGCTTTATATTTATTATTGCATAAAATTCATTAGCCTACATAACCTCAAAAAGATAAAAAATTGTCCAAAACTTTGACTTTCTAAAAGCAATAAAAAATTTTTACCCAATTTTACCTCTTCCAAATGTATAAAATAGATGAAATGGTAATCAATAAATATGTTGCAATTTGTTAAAAATTTCGGTTTTTTGCGTTTTACGAGTAAAAAAACGATTTGTTTGAAATATGGCAAAAAAAAATGCACAAAAAAAGAAAAATTTAACGCTGTTTTCAAACATGTAGTAAAAAAAACTGAAGTAAATACAATTTAGAATCAAATGAAAAAGCACATAACGCAAAAAATAAATTTATTTTTCGCTAAATTAGCTCAAAAGTGGAAAAAATGTCATAGAAAGATAAATCTGTTTTTTAGGGTCAAAAATCATGCGTGACTTAATAATGAAATTAAATTTGTAATAAAAAGCTTTTAAAAAAAAAACTACTTCTAACGTTGTTGGACGTCCACGTATGCAATTCAGTGCAAAATCAGAATTTGGAAAAAGGAAAGAAGCTGCAGAACTTTCTATTGAGAATGGTGATACTAATATTCTTATTCGTGCAGCAGCAATATCGGCTCGTAAACAAGGTGATACCGATTTGTCTGCAGTGCTAAAAGAAAGTTTAGAAAGCCCAACAAGACCATTAAAAATGCAGAGAATTTGTAATCAAGATGCCCAAAAGCCAATACAACTTTCTGCGGATGAGGCCTTAGCTTTCCTTCTTGAACATAATTTTTCAAAAGAGCAGTATAATGCCATACGCCACGAAAACAAAATAATAAACTGTAACATTTATCCACACTGTAGCAAAATTACTGCCGCAAAATAAAATGCCGCCCAGAGGGTATTAAAGAAAATATGACCCTTATGACGGCTCAAAAAATTTGAATCACTTCCGAAGAAGCAATCTTACCAATAACCTGTTAGATCCTTTAATTTCCTCAACATTTTTAATTAGACGCTTACAAAAGCAACAACGTTGCATACTTCCACCTGAAGTAATTGAACTGTTGTGTTGCTGCGAACCCGTAGAAGAAGTTTACCCTAGCGCTCAAGATATTGAAAATTATAAAAGTGAAGACGTTTTTCTTATTAAAATTTTTAAAATAAACTAGATTTAAGCAATTCTGAAATGTTCTAGTATAACTAAAACATATGACATTTGCATTATTGGCTGCAAAAGGTGTTAATTTTTAGTCGTTAATGGGTTAAATTTCCATTTTTTTAATAGAGTTATTCTTGCTTATGAAATTCCTACAGGTCTTAGTTTTATATACAATGATTTTGTAGTCGTTATTAATTTAGCACAGAAAAATTGGTTATTTGACCTAATGTGCAATGTAAAAAAATTGCCAGTATTAAAAACCCGCTGAAATACAAGTCAGTCAGAAAAGAAATCGCCGAAAA
This sequence comes from Paykullia maculata, assembly GCA_003055125.1. Classification (NCBI taxonomy): domain Eukaryota; kingdom Metazoa; phylum Arthropoda; class Insecta; order Diptera; family Rhinophoridae; genus Paykullia; species Paykullia maculata. Next base: position 4,664 of record NDXZ01003712.1, on the reverse strand, counting down.
TAAAAAACTATATGAACATGATGGCGTTGCAACTATCAAGCATTCGAAATTTAATATGCAAATAAAAATTCTGTTTTTGAATAATATTTTTTAACAAAGGTTTATTAAAGCTTAAACCTAAATTGCATTTATTTATATCTAAAACTATATGTGGTTTCTGTGCCGCCCATCTATTATTTCCGCAAAAATATTTACATGTTTACAAATTTTTTATCTTGCAAGTAATTCTAAGTATTTTATAGTAAAAATTTACACAGCAATTTCTAACGTTTGTTCAAAATATTTCTGAAATGACACTTTTTAAAATGATTGGAATAAAATTTGAAAAAAAAAAGGTTGTTTGCAAAAGTTTTTTTTTAAATAAATTTTTTGTTTTGAATATTTACGTTTGTTATTTTTGTTTTATTTTTGTGCGTTGGAATTGAAAAAAAATTCAATTTTGAATATCGAATTATATTTAAGCATTTTTTTAAAAAATATTTTTTAATATGAATCATCATGCAAAATCTTTTTTAACATTTTTTTAATGATATATTTTTTATAAAAAATGTAAAATGTTTTAATTTTTCAATTTGTAGATATGTTTACATATGTTTGTATATGTATTTCTAATTATTATGTTTTTCTCGTTTTGTAAAATAAATCTCTTTCTTTCAATGTCATTTATTGTTATTTTGTTGTGAATTTTATTTTGAGTGTTTATAAATAAACAAACATACATACATGTGTAGTATGTATGTTAACACGTATTTAATATTCATAGCAATATGTACATATGTGCTCTAAATAATAAAATGTATTGTTTAAACAAATCCATCTAAATATGTCACATACATATGTATCTACTTTATAACTCTACAATAAGTTATTTTGGGCTTAATTTTAGTTCAAAAACCTTGAATGGTGTTTGATTTAAATGAAAGTATTATAAAAATTTTTTTTAAATATCGCTAATTTTTCGAAAATAACATACAAGTAATATTTTTAATATCGTCAACATTTTCTTTTTACTACAAAAAAATTATTCATATCCAACTTTACTCTGTAATGACCTGATATGATTTTCTTAAGCAACATTTTTATAAAATGTAGATAATAAAATGACAAAATACCACCTAAATTTGCTGAAAATGTTGATTTGCAGGTAGAGTTGGTAATTTGGTATTTGAGCCACCTTCAGACGCTCGATCATACACCTCTAGTTGTTTTGCTGTTAGAATTAGAAGCTGTGACAATGGAAATATTTAAGTTAAAAAATGCATAGTTTTATTAGGAAAATGTATGTCAAAATCAGTAGTAACAAGTAAGAGTACTATATTTGGCTGTGCCAAATCTTATATACCCTTCACTACGTGTATTGACGTAAAAAAAATTTTTTTTGCCGATATCTCGAAAAAAAAAATTTTTTTATTTCTCAAAAGGCATGTCTAATTTCTGATTGTTTGATACCAATAACGCGCCCGTACAATATCGGGGGGCTGAGAAAACTTGATTTCAGTAGATGGTAGTCGTCTGTGTTGGCTTATATCTCGGTCAGTTATAAAGCGATTTTACTGATTTTCAATAGCAAACATCTCAGGAGAATTTCTAATTGTTTGATACCACTATCGCGTTCGTACAATATTGGAGTGCTGAGGAAACTTGATTTCAACAGACGAACAGACAGACAGACGGACAGACAGACAGACGGACAGACAGACAGACAGANGAATATTGTAGAAATTACAAACGGAATGACAAACTTATATATACCCTTATCACCTTAGGTGAAGAGTATAAAAATATCAGCACTTTTTTTCAATTAAGGTGTTATTAGAATTCAGAATTATATTTAATTACGTTTTTAATTAAATCAATTAATTATTTAATCGACAATTTTATTTTTTATATTTTTTTTCAATTAGGTGCTTTATTGAAAAAAAATTTTTTTAATTAAATAATTAATTCATTCAAGCAACTGTCTCAATTGAGTTAAGCTCCTATTGAAAATATTGGTTTTTTACCATTCAAGTTTTAAAATATTAAAAACTGATTTTGCCTTTCATACTTTTGTCGGCTGCACGGTGTAGTTGTTAGAGCGTCGAACTTTAAAACCGAAGTACCCCGGTTCGAATCACGGTAGAGGAAGAAATTAAAAATATTAAAATAAAATTTAAAAAAAAGCCACCCAAACCACTTAACTTAGCAAGGATCATCTGTACACACCACCCAATCGAATGAGACGTTGTTTCGAGGCAAAGATAGATGGCGCAAATGTTTTCTTTTCAATTAGCATTTTGATTAAATGAATTAACAACTTGTTTAAAATAATTTATTTTTTTAAATTAATTTCTTAATTAAAATCTAAAATTTTGTTAATTGAAAAAAATCGCTGTTTTTATATTTTTAATATTTTAAGTAATTCGTATAATCATTTTGGTGAAGGTGCAAATTTGAACATTTTTTTCCTTGGTTGAATTATTTTGGTGATTAAAACAATTTTTTAGTTTTTTCTGTGTAATACGACATAAAAATGCAATTAAACTTGATTTCCTTTTTTTATTTTTATTTTTGTAAATTTAATCACAGGATTATTTTATTTTTGTTTCTTTTTTAGTTGAAGGGTAAATACGAATTTCCCATAGCAACGTTTAATCTATTTAGTTTTTAATTTATTAAATATTTTTATTGATTGCCATATAGTTTTTTATTAAAATTCTAGTACTTGTACTAAAAATAGTTTAATACTAACTACATGTAGGTAATGTGAAATTTAATATATTTTTTACATTTTTCACATATCCGTTCACAAAATGGTTTATGAGTTTTCATCTCGCACACACACCCATCACACACATACATACATAAATAGACTTTACACATTTTGATGTGTTGTTTTTTTTATGGATTTACAGAAATGTTATGGGTGTTGTTACTGCTACTGCTGCTGCTGCTGCTGCTACTGTTGTTATTGTCTTTATTTTCTTGAGTGCAAACTTAACTCGAGCATGATAAACTATAGAAACGCAAACAAATAATAGCGAAAAAATTATCAACAAACACTTCACATAAACATAGTGCTGCTAGATAAGACACCCATAACATAGCAGATAGTATCAAGTGGCATTTAAGAAAATTGAAACAAATTTATAAAGAGCAATAAATATTAAATCAGTTTTAAGGGAAAGAAGAAAAGGAGAAAATCATAGAGCTAAAAAAGTTTATAAACATATAAAGGAATATATGAATCATATACGGTACCATTTACAAAAACTATCTGTTATATGTGGATGCATATACATACATATGTTCATACGTATACATGGGTACATGTATGTTTATAATGTTTTTACCTTTTTTATTCACAAGTTTCTTACAATTTCATTTAATTTGTCTTTGTCTATGTGTATGTTTGTTCGTTTATCTTATCTAACCTATTAAGCCCAATTAAAGAAATATTTTTCCAAATTGTTTATTTCATCCAGGACCGGTTTAGATTTAATCTAAAGCTAAATTTGGCAAGTATGAAAAAATTTTAAAATAAAAATTAACGAACCCATAAGAAATGGTCAATCGTTATGAAAATTTTACTAAATTATTTTTAAACTGCTAAACGGAATCAAATGGCATTTGCCCACTAGGCTTATGATTTTTCCAAGCAATATCAAGCAAACGATATATTTTAAAATATACAAAGCAGAATATGATTATTAAAATTAAAATGCTTATAATTAGAACCGACCAATAAGACTTTGCGGCAAAAAGTTGCTTAATCGCTTTAGCTGCAACATAGTTAAGAAAAAATGAAAAAAAAAATACATTGAAATGAAAGAAAATTTGCTTGTTATTTTCATGAAAACATTTTTGAATGTTTTTTGGATTTGTTAGAATTCTCATTTAATTTGTTTTTGAATTCTTACTTAATCATACGACATTTTTGAATTTTTTTAAAGTCTTCGGATGATTTGGTATACTATAAGCGCCAATCAAATGCAGCATATAGACTTACCTACCAGACCTAGACCTTAGCTACATTATAGTTTATATATGTTGCATTTTTAAAAATAGGGAAGTTGATTAAGCATCATACAAACGTCTGGTAGTCCGTCCATTCACAAATTAAACATTTTTTTTAAACAAAATTTAAACAAAATATTTATTTTTTTTTTCTATTATAATATCACTTTCAATTTTTTAAACCTTCATTTTGTTAATTGTAAATTGTGTGTTCATGTGTTTGAGTATTTTTTTATATAAAATAAATTTTATTCCATAAATCTTTTCAACATTTGCTAAAGATTAATTAGTGTGTATGTTTGTTTGAACATCATGTTATAATTTACATAATTTTCATTGTTG
>NDXZ01003701.1:4107-15094 GCA_003055125.1 Paykullia maculata | reverse complement strand
TTTTTTTTGGTTAGAAATGTCCTTTTTTGTAGTCTTGCAACAAAATTTGGTTTTTTATATTTTTAGCCATTAAAAAAAATTTTAAATTATTAGCTTTTTTGCAGAAGGACAGCAAAAAAAGGAAATGGTAAGAGCTTTATTTATATGTGTTGTATATTCTGCGGCAAATGCGCATAATGAGCGCGTATTATTTGCATATGCAGTTGTTTCAATATCCTTTTTTTTTCTTTTTACAGTATTATTATTATTAGATGTAGTAGTTGTTGCTGTGGGTGGGGTTTATGACAACGCGTATTTCTTCCTTTTTTTTCGCTAAACCCAAAAAAGTGTCCCATGTTCATCTACTCTTTCTCCCCTTAATAGATTTTTGCTTACTTTTACATTAAGTTTTGTATATTTTTTTTCAAGTATTTTGCATTTTTTTAAAACAATTTGAAATAAATGTTAATGTACATGCTACATTTTTTTTAAAAGCTGTGTTTTTTATTAAGCGTAAATCCTTTGCCGGTTAGATAATGATATGTGGTTACACAGTTGCTTTGTTAAAATTATTTAAATTTTTTTACTTACATATACATATGTATGTACATATGTATGTGTGTACTAATTTGGTTGAAAACTACAAGAAAAAAATTAATTTCGAAGGACATGCAACTCCTTTAATGGTAAAATTTATTATGGGCGGAGCTTTTTTAAAAGCATTCGGGTATAAATAAATTATATTTAAAAAAACATTTGTTTTAATATAAATAAATGTACACAATTTTGCACATTAAAAGGATTAAATAGATTTAAAATTTAGTATCAAAACCTAAATAAACAAAACTTGAATTTTTCTATTTAAAAGCAGCATAAAATTTTTTCCGTTTTAAAAAAATCTATTTTAAATAAAGGATGTCTTATTCAAAAATCATAAAGATTTCATTAAACTTTATCGAAAATTGGTTAATTTTATGTAAAGAGGCAAAGACAAAGTTACTCTTCTCTCTTTGTTAGATAGAATTTATTTTAAAACACTTTAAGAAAACTCGGATACTCAAAAGGGAACTCCTTAGGCACCCCTTAAGGCGGCTTGAAAATACTTTGTGGTATTTTTCAAGAAGTTCATTGCTGGCAGGTGGCGATTTTTCTTATTTTGTGCGATTCAGTAACTTTTAACGTATGTAACCGCATTACTTGAGAACGGCTGGATCGATTTGCCTGAAGTTTTATTGTTTGGTTCGTAATTTTCAGCAGACGGTTTTTATGAAAAAAATAAGGGGCGTGGCACCTCCCACACATTTTAAATACATTTTATGATACGTAAAAAGATCTATTGAATTTATCGTCTTAAAATTTTTTCAGACTATATCTTATACCATTTCCCCTATTCAAGCCAAAAATTGTTTGGAGCGGATCAGGGGGTGTAGTAACGCCCATACAACTGAAATACATTTTACGCTATATTAAGGAAACTACGATTTGTACGATTAACTCTTATACCACTTGCCTTTTTCGAGTCAAAAATTGTGAGAATCAGAGCAGGGGGCGTGACACCTCCAATATATTTTATTGCAAATGTTAAAAACTGTTATATCAATGGTCTTAAAATGTTGTAGGATTAACTCATTGCATTTTTCATATTCGGCAAAAAAATTGCGAAGATCGGATCGAGGGGCGTGGTACCGCCAATACAGCTAAAATACATTATATATGACATATGTTATATCTATGATCTCAAAATGTTGTACGATTAACTATAATTTAATTTTTCTTATTCGATACAATTAATTCTAATACCGTTTTCCATATTCAGCCCAAAAATTGGCAAAATCGCAAAGAAATTGGCAAAGAAATATATTATTTACGATATTTGAAAAACTTAGCCTAACTCTCTTTAATATCTGTAGGCTTATTTATGTAAAAATCGACAAAACCATATTAGGGGGCCTGGCACCTACTCTACGACTTAAATAAATGACTTTAGAAGTATTGAAACCTTTGTACCATTACCTATAACTTTCCTTATTCAAAAATTGCCTTGAGCAGGGGGTGTGGCACCGGCCATGAAAAGAAAATACATAAATAGAGATATTTGAGAGTCGGATAACTTGGAATTTATGAACGAATTCGCTAAAAAGATTAATCTTTTTAAAAGCTGCCTCCTATTCGCTTCTCATTTTTCCTATATTATCTTGGCTACTAACGATCAAAGTATATGGATTATGGGTGTTGTTTATTTTAGTCCGTGATAGTGAATATCTAAAGTGTATTTATTAACATACATACATATGTATTTATATACGTACATGTACTGTGCTTTCAAAAAATGTTTGTGCAGTTCCCCTTTATTTTCTTAATTTCTGGTGAGTGAGTTTTACGATTTGGGAGTTTTTTATATGGAAATATTGTTGTATAAACAAAGCAGCAATTTTTGCCAAAAAAATGTTGATGAATTAGTTATCGAATAAAAATATATAGTGAACACTATGACAAAAAAAATTTAAACATATGTATACGTGTTTCATCTGTTGATTGTGGCAGTCCGAATTTCTGTGTTTTTTCATATACATACACAGTATGTTTTACTCTAATATATATATATATATATACATATGTTTAAATGTTCCTGTAGTTCTTATAAGGAACATAAGGTTTATTCAAATAGACCCATTAAAATTACCTTTTAAAATTTAAATCTCGAACTCTAACGTGTTGTAGCAATTTGCTGAAGCATTTTTACTTTTTTCAACCTTTTGGGTGCTGTGTATTACAAAAATCATATCAAAACTATCTTTATACTTAAAAATCGGTTTTTTCAAAATCAGAGTATGATAAAGCAAGTTGCCCAGCAGATAAAATATTTAATAGTAAATATAAAAAAATTGTATATAAAAACGCCATAAGCATATTTATTAAATTGAAATAATATAGTTTCAAAGAAATTGTGCTTTTTATGTCAATTTCACATACATATATGGCAAATGTTTTATTTTTTGTATGTAAAACCGATTTTTGATTTACTGTTTATTCTTTAGGTGGATTCACTTATTGTGTCAAGCCAAAATTTTTGTCCGGAAAATTTTTTTTTATATTGAGTTTGACGTCTCTCTTTTTGAGAGGACGAATATGAATTGGTTTAATTTTAATTTTTGTCAAGACAAAATTGAACTGAGTTGCCATTCATACGAAGTTGAATTTAGTTGCCAAATCGGGTAGCAAAATATAAAATAAATTCAAATGTAATTGCCATGTTTACGTATGTATGTATGTATGAATTTCATGTGGTAGCTTTGATAATCCGGACAAATTTTTCAAAATGAGTGAATCGTGCTGCATAAAACTCTCAGTAAAAAAATGTTTTCCGGACAAGTGTGTGAATCCACCTTTTTAAGTTTTAACTCAATCCATAGCATTTAATAGATTTGTATGTTACCTTTTGTGCGTGGAAAAATTATATTTCTATAAATAAGTGTCATAGGTATAATAAATAACTTATTATTTTCGGAAATGAATTGCTGTGTTCTTCTTTAGTTTTGGGAGGAAGACCCTCGGTTTTTAATTGAAAATATATAAGGACATACCTATAGAACACTTATTATATGGAAACTAAAAATATTTTTCAAATTTCGATTTTTTTGGCAAATTATATTTTTGCAAAGTTAAATTCATAATTTTAAATTGTTCACTTTTCCATAATAACAAAAGCCATGTTCAATCGATTTAGTTATTTCTTAAAAAAATGCCACCAGTAAGAAATCGAAATATAGGCCGGCATATGCGTCGTACAAGCCAGGTAAATAATCTCATATCCAGTCAGACTGACGAAGAGCGTTCCCAGCGTTTAGAGGCAAATCGTGTAAGAATTTCCCAAGCAAGATCTACTATGACTCCAGATCGAAGGTCACAATCAAGTTCGACTCACACAATCAAAAGTAGCGTGCGACATAACTTACAACGTTGAACAAACAGACCGTCTATTAAAACATTAATATAAAATACTTAAACATAGATATACATATATTTTTTCGCAAAACGCATTTCTAATTTTTTTCATTATTGAATAACTACCGTGCGAAGCCGGGGTGCTCAGTTAGTATTGAAATAAATAATAATAATTCATTGAGTTAAACTTGTCGATTAAAAAAACAGCAACAACAAAAATATTGTCGTTAGGTTACTACAACAACTTTCGTTAAAAAATGTTTCTAAATAGAAAAAAACGATAATTTTGTTGCAAACTGTTTTAAACAATTCGATTATCGATAAAACACGTTAGTGAATCACATTTAAGGACGTCCACTTTTAAGTCTTAAGAATCTTCCTCTGCTAATACAATAAATTTTCAATTATTTTCCAAAACATTTCACTCTCAATTTTGTTTTCTAAATGTACCAACTCTATTTTCTAATACCTTCTATAAAAAAAAAAACTACGACAATCCAACAGCTAAAAACCTAAGCATATTTAAGATCCTTTCTATTTTATTTTAATTTTTTTTTCTTTCTTTTTTAGAGCCTTAAATTTGGATGGTCATTTCTTTACAAATAATACACATTTGGAATTAAGACAACTGCGCTGGCATCCAGCCTCACCCACAGATTCGCATTTGCTAGTGCTTTTAAGCGACAATACAATAAGGTAAGACAGGGATTAACATTAACTAATTTATAAACTAAAATAATTTTAATACCTTTAACACACGGTTTTTAATTTTGTTTTTTATGTTGTTGTTTTTTTTTTTTGCTTCTGCTAAAAGAGTTTATGATAATTCTTCCTTACGCCATGTTTGGCAAGTGGGTCCTATACCTTTAAAAACCGATAGTAATCCCAATACCTCCACTGTTTATGCTTTGGGTGAAGCGGCTGTAGATTTTGATATTGCACCTGCTGTTAATGTGGCTGAAATGCAGGCAAACATGAACAACACGACCACACACACACCTTTAAGTCAGACGACAAATAAAACTCCAACAGCCAGTGAGACTGTAAAGGTTAGCGTACAACGAATTGGAAAAAATGATTTAATTTTGTATATAAACTACGATCTTTGTGAATTATTTTCTTTTCTAGAATCATAATACCAATTTGGAGAAAATCGAATGGCCTATAGTTATTTTGCGTGAAAATGGAAATATTTATGTCCTAATGTCGGGCTTGGATACAGAGAGGTTGGTTTTGTTAATACATTGCGTAGGTTTTGATCTGGCAACATTATTTTATTTGTTCTCTATAGGCCTCGTTTACAGGGCCCTATTACAATTACGCCTTTTACCGTTGATAATTATGGCTTAGATTCTTGCTCTATATTGGTCATACCTTCGTTACCTCCTACCCTGATTATAGCCGAAACAAATGGAAAATTGCATCATGCTTTGTTTTTACAAGCAGAAAATGCGGAAGATGTAAGTATTTTTGTTCTTTTTGGATAAATTCACTTAATATTTAATCTTTTTTTCTAGTCTTTTAATGAAGTTGATGAAAATTTAATTATTCATTCCTCTGAATGGACTGTTCATGTCTTAGAAACTGTAGAATTGGAATTGGGTTTGCCCAAGGAGGAACTACATCAGCCCTACTTTTGTCCCATACATTTAAAAAGGTACAAAATTTGGAATTTCAAAAATTTGTTTTATTTTTATTTTTTTTTTTGCAAAAAACCTTGATGACTTTTTTCAGAGATTTTATTAATGAATTGCGCTACTTTGCTTACCACAACACTGGTCTTCATGTCATTACTGTTAATTTCATAGCCGAATTGCAAAGATTTTTGGAAAACGATGGTTTGTATCTAAATTAATTTAAAAACCATTTATGAAAATTGTCCACAAAACAGAAAAACGATGAATAATACTTTATTATAAAGAACACAACCATAAGAAGGGGAAAATCAATCTTACACCCACCCTACAAACACTAATGGGGTTAGAATCACTTTCCGTTTTTAAAATCGATGTCTGCCCATATACATACATTCATGTCTTCAGTTCACATTAAAACCTTATAATCACAATTTCAAATATATTTCAAAAAAATTACCTAAACTCTAATAACACTAATTTTATAAACTTTGACAAATTGTTAATATGGTGTAAAGAATAACATACGCGGTCGTGGCCAACTCTTAACTTAAGTTTTTCAAATAAACACCATTAAAATTGCATCTCTTTTCAACAGTCAACTCCGATATAAACTCCCTTTCCACTCCCTCACATGCGGAATATATTGTTTGCACTAAAATCGATTCAAACGAGAAGGTGAACGCTGTGTTGGGTTTTGTGCTCATGCAAATGCCCTCCTGTGCTACACTTTTATTAAGCAGTGGCCAAGTTATAAGCTTAAAACTGGTTATAGATCACAAATTACTGGCCGATTATCTAACAAAGCCAAACGGTGACAATTCTGTTGTTAAAACAGAAGACTGTCAGCAGACTCAGTTAAATCAAGTCTTGGGGCCCTCATTCATAGATCACATAAAGAATATTTTAAAGCGCACAGTCACACAACCAATTCTCTCATTGAATAAGTCAGCTAATCCCTCACCTCAGGAATGCTATGAGTTATTAACGCAGGCTATGGAGGTTCTAAGATCGCAGTACTTGAGACGACATGAAATGGTTAGAGCTGAATTTGCTCGTCGTATTCACACTATAAAATTGTGCAAAGAACAACAGAAACGGGATATAAAAGACTTGGAACGGGAAAGGGAAATAATAAGGGATAAAGCCCATAAACTGGCTGAGAGGTTTGAGGAAATCAGTGATCATCAAGAGATTTTGACAAAACGGTAAGGACCCCTAATAAATAAAGAAATAAATTTGCTTTAATAAATTATAATATTTTAGCTGTCAAGATCTTATGCGCCAGGCTAATACCTGTTTGCCTAGCAATACTTTGGCAGAAAAGGAATTCGCCCAAGAAGTTGAACGTGTTAATAAATTAACCAAAAATATGGTCAACTCTTTGCAAAAATCTAAAGAAGCCATTAATAAACAGTTATATCATGTAGGTTTCATTTTTGTTTTAATAAAAAGATTTATGATTTAAGTTTTATTTAATTTATATTTATTTTTTTAGATTTCCAAATACCACGAGAATTCAAAAAAGAAATCCTTTGAACTGCCAGAAACCCAAGAGCGCACTATAAAAGAGATTTTATTACAAATGTAAGTTCAATATTTTTTACAATCATTCCAAAAAAAAATGGTTTAGTGCAGACAAAAATCTTATAGTTGTTGGCTAGGATTTGTCAAATTTCATTTTAAAATTTAAACTGAGAAGTAAATTACACCACCGCGGTGACAAAAGAAACCTGTTAGACAACATTAGTACGAACAGCAACTGTTGTTGTTGTGAGAGTTTGACATTTTCCGTTATTTATGTCTCTTAAATAGCTAAGCCAATAACCTTAATTCCCTCCTAATGTTTTCTACCACCTACTGAGATAAGGACAATTTAAATATTAAAATGTTAGTACTAAAGTTTGTAGTACTAAATATGTTTACTTATGGCAATTTTTTGAGTGCTGTATTTAAATGCGCATTTAGCTAATTGTCATTTAAATTTAAGTAGCACTTAAATACAGTTTCATTTTTTCAGTGCTAATTTAATGTTAATCTTATTTAAATGACACAAAAGTATGGTAGCATCATCAAACGTCACAAAAATACTTGTTTAACTAGCAAAGACAAACCCCCAAACGTATTTAAGTAGCAAAGACAACAGCCAAAACGAATTTAACTAGCAAAGGCAAAAACCAAAAATTGTAAAATCATATGCAAAATCATAAGACTTAAATAGACTTTAAATGAAGAAGATTGGGCACTTAAGTTGTATTTAAGTGTGTACTGAAAAACTGAATTCTGCATTTAAATAGAACTTAAACATAAATACAGCACTCAAAAACTGGCCATTAGAAGTGAAAATTTGTAGATTTTGTTTATAGATTTAATTAAACATATTCCTTCTTTTAATCGATTTTTTTTAATTTATCAAAGATTTAATTTTTACCGAAAGTTGTCCAAAAAAAGCATTTAAGAAATGTACAAATTGATTTTCTAGATTATGAAAAACATTTCATAATGTCGCATTGGTTTATTATTTATTTAAATAATTTTTCTCTCCAACTCTCTCTTTTTAGGACCGCTGAAATCGATGGTCAAATAAAGGAAGTAAAACGTATAAATAAAATTGTGGGTATTTAAAAAAACATTGCTGGTTTTAATTTTACAAAAGTTTTTATAAAAAATAAAAAAAACATTAAAATCTATAAATGCTTAACAATTATACGTTTTTTTCGCCGTCTCTTCTTTTTCGCCTTCAAACGTAGTTTGTTATATCTTTTAATTTGCTTAACAATAAATGATTTAACTTCGTGACTGTCGTATTTTCTCCACGATACTGTTAAAAGAATTAAGGAATTAATGTAGAAAAATAATCTTAAAAATAAATGTTCGTTGTCATCCTCGTCATTGTTGCTCCAAAAATATTCACGGAATTTTTTGTTAAACGCACTCATGCATACATATGTTAAGATGGATAAACAGTGTTGTAAATCCTGCCATGTGCCACGGGCTAGCAGTAATATCAAGGCCTCGTGGACATAATCGGCGAGTCAGTGGTCAACTAAGGGACCCCAAAACATTTTCGAAATTTTTGTCTCATCTTCGCTCAAGAAGAATTGGCGACCCAAGTGTACGAACTCCTTGAGTGACACCTGACCGTCACCGTTAACGTCTATCACAGCAAAAGAAATGGCCGCATCCTCGTCGGAGAGGCCCAAACAGCGGAAGAATAATTTGTATTGATCCAAATTTAAGTGACCGGTGTGGTCGTAGTCGACAGCCTGTAAAAAAAAGCCCCGAAAAAATTTTGTAATTTTTTTTCTTTTTCGTATAAAAATTGCTTATTTTCAATTTACTTGCCTTAAACAAATATGGCAGGAAAAGTCCAACTCTTTTAAACATGTTCTCATCATTAAGACGATGATGTAGATCAGTCAAGAATTGTTCAGCTGTTACGAGATTATAGGGTGTGATTTCGCCGAATTGTTCCTCCCACGTTTGTTTCATGACATCCAAGAATTCAGCAGATATTTCTGGTGTCAAATGACCCAAATCAGAGAATCTTCTATGCAATAAAGTAAAATCATCGAATGAAATCACACCATCATGATTAACATCAAAAATACGATGCAAAGTACGCATTTTGCGGCGCCAGAATTCAGAATCGCCCTGAAGGTAAAAGCAAATTCAAAACGAAAGGTAAGTGGAAGCATATTTACTAAAAGAGATTAAGTACTAAAAATGTATTAAAATTACTAAAAGCAAATTTTGTAGGTTTTCCTAATATTTTATAAAATTTGCGTATTTTTTATTGGCCAAAAAAAACAAAAATTTCTTTTCAACAGACAAAACAAAGTAAATAATTATATTCTTGCTGTTTAGAATTTTAATTAAGCGGCTTATTAAAATGCCAAACATATAATTTAGATATTTTTTTGCTTTAAAGAGCGTTTGCTTAAACATTTTTGCAATCATTGTTGTATTTTGGGTTTCAAAAGAAATTACATTGAGAGTATTTTAAAGCACATTCTGTTACAAGTTATTTTAAACTTACCTTTTCACTATATTTTTCATTAAGATTTTGTCTTTTACGTTCATATTCATCATCCGAATCGGAATCACTTTCAACATCTTCCTGTTGTCGGGATAAGTTTTTTACCTTTTTATTATAAACATGTGCTTGATTTTTGCTGGGATGATTAGTTTGTAAAACTAAAGGCGTAGTTTTTAACAAAGTTGAGGGTGAGGTAGTAATGGGACGTTTGTGTGTAGACTTCTAGAAATTAAAGGGAATGACAATAAAAAAATTAATTAGTTAAATACAAATACAATTGTTTAAAAATATAAGAATAGTTTTTTAGATTGAAAGAAATAATGAAAATTTATTGAGAAAAATTTTGTAAAACTGGAAATTTCTTCATCATATTTATACAAATATAATTACATATGTACATACATATGTATGTGCATATGTATAAAGCATTCTTTGCACAAAGTTTTCTATAGACAACAAACATAAGGGAAGAAAGCTTTAAAAGAATTTTCTACAAATAAAGACAATTTTGTAAGAAGTCAATACAGAAAAATTATCAAACATTTTCTATAAATAACAAAATTTATTGCAAATTAAATGCAAAAAATAGTTTAACTTTTTTTATAAAATTTAAAAGAAATGTTCTATAAAAAAATTAGGTTATATTTTAATAATTAGTTTTCGCCAAACAAATCAAAACAAAACCTAAGATTCACTTGATCAAGATCATTTGTTAAGACAAACAATAACAAAAAAAAAGCAAACACGATTAAAAACACGAACTCGAAATGATAATCATAAAAAAATGAAAACAAAAATAACTCCAAACACAGTTTCGTATGTAGAAATAACATTTGTATATGTATGTATGTATATTATGTATATTTAAAATATCACCCATCAACCCATAATACAATGCCATCAACTTGAAAAACAACTGAAAAAGACAAAAACAAGAAATGGAATTGAATTGAAACTATAAAGTTACGACAAGAATTTGTTGATATTTTTTAATCTGTTTAACCTTATTTTTAGTCATAAAAAATTTTATTTTGCCCAGCAAATATTGATTTAAAAAATTTACTTTTCACAACAACTTGTAGTGACAGAGAGCATATCAGTTTGTCATTTCGTTTGTCAAAACCAAATATTATACATCATATCAAACATAAAGTATGAACAAGGATGTATATTATTTTCCTTTTACGTTTCCTTTTATTCGATAAATTCTTTACAAAATAGTTTTAAATTTTATTTTGCCTAAATATAAAAATATTGTTGATAGAGGGTATTCAAGATTCAACAAAAGCCGAGTGTAGCGTCCTTACTTGTTTGTTATATAAATTGTTTGGGGCGTTTTTTAGTTTAAAATTTTGTTTATTGTGTGTGTGTATGTGTGTTGTTTTTTTTT
>NDXZ01003696.1:1948-14220 GCA_003055125.1 Paykullia maculata | reverse complement strand
ACAACCAAATTTGTTTTTAAATTATCTTAAAATGATCCAAATAAATTTGCATAACGAATAAAAATTTTTCAAATTTAAATTTATTTTTTCTTATCTTTTCAACTCATTTTGTTATTTTTTGTTTTTCAAATTCAAATTTATTTTTTCTTATCTTTTCAACTCATTTTGTTATAAATCTAGATTAAAAATATATTTAAAACCGGCTTTTTTTGTCTCTTGTGATATTGTTAAAATGTAACGCTGGGCTTTTTGTACACATAGCCACCATTGGCGGCATCATACTGAGTGTCGCTGTTGACAAGACGTAAACTTATGGTTTTCTTATTATCATTTTCTTTCTCTTTTGATTGTTCGTTTGAGTAAACAAAATAATTGGTGTAACCTTGACCTTGACCTGCAAAGCCGGGGTTAATAAAACTTTGAGGTTGTGGAAAAATTTGTGGTGGCGGGAATCTTTGTCCTGGGAATCCTAGCTGGGGGAAGCCTTGACCAGGGAAACCTTGCGCAGGAAAAATTTGACCGGGCAAACCTTGCGCAGGAAAACTAGGATTTACATAGCCTTGGGAAGGTCGAAAACCTATGCCAGGAGAAACTTGACCAGGGAAACCTTGACCGGGCAAACCTTGCACAGGGAAACCAGGATTTACATAGCCTTGAGGAGGTCGAAAACCTATACCAGGAGAAACTTGACCTGGAAAGTTTTGTGGTGGAATTTGTTGTGATGGAAAGCCTTGGCCAGGAATAACTTGTCCTGGAAAAAATCCTTGAGGAAAACGTTGTCCTGGGAAAACTTGGCCGGGAAAAGCTCCTGGATAGCTTCCAGGTAAGCCGTTATAACCAAACGGACTATTGCCATAAGCTGGATCATCAACTACATCTTTAGTAAATGGTTCTAAGCTATTCAATTTCAACTCGTTGTCGACAATATCATTCCTTGTCAAATCGATCAACTCTTGAGCAATTTCGGGCACTTCGACCGTGTTTTGTATGTTTACCTTTGAATGGGGAGGCAAATATTTGCTGGTCAAGACTTTAACATCAGCCAGAGCCAGCCATATTAAATTGCTGCAGATTAAAAATTTTAAAAACTGCAACGAAAAATAATCAAATTTAGAATTTTTGTAATTTTTCAAAACTCTTACCATTTTGTCAGCCTTGCTTTTTAAATAAGTCTACTCGATTAACTTAGTTGCTTGTGAGAATCTTCTTTTTATAACATTTTGCAGTTTAGAAAGCTGAAGCAAAAACTTCTAGACTTTCTTTAAATTTTTGTTGGTTGACCTAATAAAACCACGCTTTTGCACCATTTTATTTTAAAAACAAAAGATAAATATCGTTAATCATCAATGTTAAAGTTCTTTTAGGTCACTTAGTTCTATACCATAACACCCTACATTACGGGAAATTATAATACTAGTTATCTTAAGCAGTTAGAGTCTAAGGATCATTCTGCTATGAACACCCCAATAGTTTATCTATCTTTTGAAAAATACGGTCCATTGAATAATTTTCCAAGTTCAGCTAAGAAAAAATGAATTGTTTTCCTTAAAAATCTTTTTGAAATGGAATAAAGCTTTAAAGCTGATGAAAGGAAATCTAAAAATTTTAAAAGAAGGCATATTTAATTAGTAAAAAACGCACAACACTCAAGTGCCAAAAAATATTTTGCAGGCAGTGACTAGACACTGCAGTCTAGTTTTTTTCTATATCTTTAAATAAATAAATTTTAACATTAGGTTTTATGAACCTTCTTTACAAAAGGTCCAAAAAATATTTGTTCCTACCTTAATTGCGAAAATGACTACTGTGCAATATGGACCAGTTGTTTGGCAGCTACACAATTGCCACATTCTACTAAAAATGGTAGTAGTGCTTTACGCACCAAATTTCCAGATGAGTAAAAGTGTAAAACGACAACAAAAAACACAATGGTTATGTGTATAAGTTTTTCCAGTAGTTTTTAATTGGTGCAGAGTACTTAAGAGTCGACATTCCCGTTATAACTTGTATTGTAACTTGTTATTTAATTAAGGTTATTTGTTTGTTCTTTGTTTTGGTTAATATAATTTATTATTTATTTTCGCTTTGTTTTTAGCAACTAATTTTGATAAACATCACACTAGAAACTGGAGAAGATACTGATTTGTTTAAATTCCAACGGCAATTTAAATTTAATTACCTACAAATAAGGTCATTAGATTTTATACCTTTGGTAAATAAATTATTTAATTTGATTTGCAATTGAGGCAGCGAAAAATAAATATATCATTGGTATGCGATCATGCATGCTATCAGATATGTATGTAGATGGAGAAACCGTTTGCTTACATTATATAACGTTGTAAAAAATGTCAGTAAAACGGTTATAACATAGACATTATTGCTAAGTTTATGTTGTCTAATAAAATGTTGAGACTATAATATAGTTCTGTTGTTGTCGTTGTTTGTGGTGTTAAGGTCCACATTCTTCATTTTGGGGAAATAACTTCTGCGAAGGTGTTTACAAATATGCCACTAAATACCATTTAAAAAATTTAATAATCATAAAACTTTCATAAATACATGGATATATAAAAACATACATAAACTTTTTATGGGTGTGTAATATCTAATGCCTTTTATGCGAAGGAACTATTGTATTTTAAAGCTTAAGAAGAGATGACTGTTATTTTAGTTTAAAGCTGGGTTTAAACTGTAATAAATCAAAATGTTGCTTACGTTTCTCCTCTCTTATTTATTTTAAACAACAAAACTGGTTCTAAGTTTCACAATGTGTCTTAAAAATTTTAAAAAAATATATTATTTCTAACACGAATAAGTAAAACTTTTATATACGATTGTTACGAAGTTTTTATACCCACTTCTAATGTAAACGAATATCATAGATTATATCTTACACTAAAATGAAATAGATTTAAATAGAGGTATAACAATAACTTTATTGTAAATATATGTATGTGGTCAAGCAAAAAATAGTCGTAGAATGTTCTATACAAAGTAAATGTTATTGTTTTGTATTGTCTTATGAATGGTAATAGGGAGAACCTGTTCTAAATAAATTTTTTTCCAAAAAAATGCTTAAAATCGTTATAGTGGGCGTGGCACCTTTTGTACCCATGTCGATTGGTTATATCGAGAATCTTACTAGATCTGAAAAACTAGCCTGAAATGTTAAAATACGTAGAAGGTAATGGTTGGTTGTATTACATGAAAAATTTTACTAAATATACTAATAACTATGGAATGCAAATCCTTTGCCCCAAAGACAAATTTTATTTATTTACTGTATTTTGTTTTTTGTTGTTGTCTATTTAAGTTCATAACAAGCATTTCTTATTGAAGAGAAATATTTTGCAACATTTTTTATCGAAAAGTTCTATCGATCGCGCCTTTAATTCTTTCCATGTGAGTAGTAGACTTCTTGGTTGTGACCAATAAAACTTTTACTAAAAAACTTAGGAATTTCCCGAAAATGAACCAGTTATTTTCCGAACTTCGCAAAACCCGGTAGGGAAATAGTTATTCCTTTAAAACTTGTTTGTATGTTATTTTATATTGATACTAGGCGTATGAGCGTTAAGATTATTTTCGGGTGTATGCCTGTAATGGTATACCGATCAATTGCTTATTTGACTCAGATTATGATACTGAGCTGGTTAGCTGGGAGCTCCCTCTGTTTAATGTGTTCGACTGTCAAACCGCTTCTACTATCGAAGACACCAAAAAAGCCTGACATATAGAAAGAACAGACGTGAAATGCTGGACACATACAAATTCACATGGTTAATGCTTTGTTAAAAATACGTTAAAAACAAAACAATGTTATCGAAACAATATTCACAAGCTATGCAGAATAGAACAGAAGCTGTATATGAAAATTTTATTTTCAATTTTCACACTCGGGAGTTACGGATGTGAATAAAATCTGATTGCTTAAGACTTGCAAATACCTTTATTGGGATCGAATTAAACGTGCCATAACTGTCAACATAAACATAAAATACAAAACCAGAGTTCAGAAATATCGAAATAAAATTGCAAGAAAAATATTGATATATCGATATATTGCAGAGTAAAATATCGACAAAATATATCAATTGATACTTAAAAAATATCAATATATTGATACATCGATATTTTTGCCAAACCCTCGTACAAACGCATAGTACACCTAACAAATATGGTGCTGTAGGGTATAACTAATAAACAAAAAAACAAAAAAGAACAGCATTTTAAGCGAAAAATAAAACTCAAAACATAACTGGTAAAAAAAAATTAAACCTGACCTTATAATCGTTATAGGAACTGCTTTTTCAAAATTTTGTATTTAAAAAAGATTTTTTAGTTGTTTATGGTTTTCGTTTTAATTTATTATAAGAATCCTGTTAAGAATATCAGGCCTTTTTTTCTTTTAATAAGGCTGAAAAGAAAATAAGAAAAGAAATATTCGTCTAAATATTCCAAAGGTTTTTTTTTTTAATTTTATAACTTGAAAAAAATTTTAGTTACATTTTGACTTTCTTTGGCCATCGTTTTGTTTAAAAAGTTCAAAAAGTTCACACTTACATATTTTCCGCCAATTTATTCAAATTGAATAAAGAGCCATAGAGTTTCGTATTAATTTGAAACCTTTGACAGCAAAGGAATTTATAAATTACAGGGATATCAAACTTTAATTTGAATAGAGAAACATAGAGTTCTAGATTTATCCACAATGTTTGCTTACATAGAAAATACAAATATAAATATATGAGCTCGCCTTATATGGTAGAGGGGCGTGTCACACTCATTTTCTGCTTTTGTGGTTATATTAATCTTTAAGTCGAGTGTGTAAAATGTTAGTTTTGTTTTACATTGAACCAAAGGAAAAACGTTGCAGTCTTAACTTTTATAGATTTAAGTCTATAATCTTTTTTGTTAACAACGGCTTTCGTTTATTTGCAGGGTAATATAATTTTAAATTTTCATTATCCTACGTTATTGCGCTTAAACGCTAACGCGTTTAGTTTGATGCCATAGACGAAGGCCATGACCTCTTTTGGCATAATTAGCCAAATATCACTGATAAACAGACAAATGGACAAAACTTATCTAGATCATCTTAACTTTATATGAGGATTAAGAAAACAAAAACTTTATTAGCCGCCCTAAACGATAGAAAAATAGAAAAACATATGAAATGCTTTTGAAAACGTATGTCCGCTTTTTGTTTTGGCAACGTATTTATGAAAAAAGTTATAACGAATTAATTAATTAATAAATTGGATACTTTTATTTTATACATTATAAAATCTTTTGAAGAGGGTTCCTCTTTAATTCAATCCGATTAAAAAAAAAAACAAATATTTTCTTACAAAAATATCTGGAATATTTACTCAAATAAATTTCGTTACTATTACCAACAAATGTTGACCTTAGTTAGCTACTGTTTTATGATACAACAATATTTGTTGAATATTTTGTGAATGTATGTGAAACACACTTAATGATCTAACCTCCGGTTGCATAAATCATTAGATTGTTTGTTGGCTGCTTGCTGGCTTAATTATGGTTTCCGTTAAAACAATAAATTGTGTCAAAACTTAACAAATTTGTTACCTCAAATACGAATATAGATAAATTCAAACAAACATTGCAAATTATTGCTAATTTTGCTTAATTTACAGGCAAATGGAAATCAAAATGTGTGTTTTTATTTTTTATAAATAGCCTGATTGAAAGAAACTTACATTTTTAACGAATATTAAATATTTATAAAAGACTGTAAAAAAAAGTGATTAGTCTGATAAATAGACAGTGTCAAAAAGAGAAAAATGTATGCTTTCTATCGTGGGATATTTCCCCCATACGGTTTTTTAACCAACTGTGACCGAGCAGCAAAAAATGAAATAAAAAATTATTTAAAATCGTTTTCTAAAATATTTTAATATATTTTCTTGATTGATCTATACAACACAAATTATAAAAACTTAATTTAAATGCAAATAATACAAAAATAATATTCGGTCATTCCAGACTTTATAAAACCCACCGGCGTAGACAGACTGGTGTGTGTGGAGAAGGGGTCAAAGTCCACCCTAGAAAAATTTTAGCTCTTTCCCAGTGTTTTAAATACAATAAATATCCCAAGGTTATTTGTAAATGCCTTCACCCCAGGAAAATAACCCAACTACGCCGGTGATAAAACCCAAGACCCAACATATAAAATTATTTGTGCGTTTCCAATATAAGATAATAGTCAACCAATGATTAAATATATTTTAAGGTACTTTATGAAAGGTCAGGTGATTTCTATTAGTGAGTTTTATATGATAGCTGCGACCTGTTATTACTTCCCTGCTTATTCCGGACCTCTTCTACCTTTCAGTGTAGAGGTTTTTGCAAATGGTGCCCTATTTAGGTCTATCTTGTGCTGTTGTTTTGGCCATTCGTTTATCCAAACTGTTTTCTTCGAAGATGTTATCTATTGTGTCTTGCCAAGTTTTTCTTCTGCGTTTTATTCCTTCTGGTGTAGCTTTTAGGGTTATTTTTGGCAGTCGTGTGTTTGACATTCTGGCAACGTGTCCACACCATCTCATTTTGGAGCGGTTTATTTTGATTTGTAAGGATTCTGTTCGTAGATGCCCTCGGATCGTTTCATTTCTTATTCTGTCTCTTCTGGTCTTTCCAGCTACTCTTCCTATTTACTTCATTTCAACTACTTGAACTATTATTAAACGATCTTAAAAAAATTTTTGTTTGCGTAAAATTATTAAAAAGTAAACTTTATTTTGACTCCGATTCTTTTAATTGTTTTATAAGCGCTTATGATTTTCGAAAGTGGATCTAATATGGTGGCTTAAGTCGATTATGATCTAAATTTCACAGAATGGGGTTGGAAGATTTTTATTTCTTTAAAACTAATTTTACACAAATTTTGTCCTGATACCCATTTAATGAGTTTATGAGCGTTAAAATGATTTCAGGTGAATGTCTTATATGGTCAGCATGTATCATAAAATTTTAAACAGCACAAACAAAAATATGTAGTTATTTTGTAACTAGTTTCTGTATACATTATTATTTACACATGTATTTCCTTTAATATTTTTCTTTTTTGTTAAATATAAAAAAATATATGTAATTTTAGTTTAAATTTATTGTGGCAATAAAATATTAATAATCATAAATATTCAAAAATTAATAAACTTTTAATGTTTTAAAATATTTAACGAAAGTAAATAACTGTTGCATCTTATAAAATTTGTACATACATATTTGTAAACACATATTTAAAAAACAAAAAAAACCTTTTTTATAGTATCTTATTAGAAATTTGTGATCGTTTATGACTGGCTTATATTTAATTAAAATTTCACAAATCAAAATCTATATGATTTTTCAAAAACAGCGATGCAAGATATTACTTTTAATTGTTATAATTTCACAGCAGGTCTGTTATTTTATTGTTGTTTAGTAGTTAAAAGTCTTTGGTGCTGGGTTCTTTACATTTTTTTATCTCCAATTTAAACTTAATATGGTAATTAAATAAATATAAACTTTTGTTGGGGTTGTGTTATAACAATCGTACATACTTAATAGATACAAGGCTACAAAAAAAGCGACAACACGGTTACGTCGAATAATAAAATTTGATTTATTTAATTTTATTTATAGTGTATAAAAATATACACTTTTATGTATGTATGTATGTTTGTTTGTACATGCTTTCACTTGGTTTGTCAAAAATTTTATTTGTTAAAAAGACAAATTTATTGAGTTTAGTCGTTTTGTTTTCTTTTTATTTCTGAATTTAACCATTTTTATAGAGCATTATGTGTTTGTGCTGATGTTTATAGCGCCTGTGAGAAATTTCCCAATATCTACCAGTCTTAAAGTCGATTTAACGATGACCGGCCGGTCATAAATCTGTCTTGACATACATTAAAACTTCATTTGTTTAAGCAAAGCTTTCTATCAAAGTACTGTTTGTTTTTAGGACGATTTAATCAAATTTGACGCATTCGTTTCTTTAATTACCAAAGCCTCTTTGTAAAGGTAATTGTTGCATTATGCATTATCTATTGTAATAAGTTTAACATCAACATCTTACATCTTAGTTAAAATAGGGTTTTTAATGATCGAGTATAATCAGCTATAATTTTTCTGCTTTTTTTTATACCCTTCACCTTAGGTGATAAGGGTATATATAAGTTTGTCATTCCGTTTTGTAATTTCTACAATATACGTTTGCGACCCCATAAAGTATATGTGTATGTTCTGAATCTCTATAGATAGGGAAGTCTATTTGGTCATGTCCGTCTGTTGAAATCAAGTTGTCTTAGCCAAATCAAAATCAAGTTTTCTCAAAATCACCGTAATCCGACAATTCACGAAATAAAATTAAAAAAATATTATCTTGTTTTAACACAAAATTTATTTTATGTATATGTAGGTAAGACAGGCCTTTTGGGAAATTAAAAAAAAAATTAATGAGATATAAGCCAAAAAAAAATTTCTTTTTTTTGCAAAAAATAATATATTATACGGCTTTTTTTGGAAATTTGAGAAAAAAATAGTAATTGGCCCAGAATGAGCAAAGATATGGGCGAAAAACCTATATGGACTAAAATTTATGTCATAAAAACATCAAGTTCTCTAAGACTTTTAATACCTTTCGGATACACACATACATACATACACATATTGAAGAGTATATAAGATTTGGCACAAACGAATTTAGCGCTCTTACTTGTTGATATTAAAAAAAATTCTATTTATTTGTTGGCTGCTTTTTTATACAAAAAAAGATTAATTTTATTAATTTGCTCAAAAATAAAACAAAATTTTGCAAATTTAAGAAAATTGTCAACAGTAAATTATTATAGGTAATAAGTTAATGCAAATATGCTTTTATGGTGAGTATAAAAAAATAAACAATTAAAACCTTAATACAATGAAATGTATATGTATGTCTACTTTTTAATATCTTATGTTTGACACAAATATAAAATTTGCATAAATACAATAAAATTTGTTAAAAGTCGTTGCTAACGTTTTTTGGTTTTCTTTGTTTTTTGACCACTGTGCAAATATTTCATATCAATTTATATGTTAATAAAATGAATACTATTAAAACTAAATAACACTTTTAATAAAAATAGATTTTTGCAGTTTCTTGTTAAGTTTTATAATAAACAAATATAAAAAAATAGTAAAAAAAATTAATATTGTATATGTAAGTATATGTGTGTATTTGAGTTATTTTATAAGCAAAAGTTTAACAAACAAAAACTGCAATGTTGTAAAAATATACCATGTTCTGTTTTAAGCATCTCACCCGAAAAAATGTTACACATTTTACCCGTAGTCGTACAAAAAATCAATATGCCACAATATTTTAAGCAAAAACAAGGCGATTTATTTTATGTCGTCCGCTTTAAATAGTTAAAAATTAAATTTGAAACAGTGGATATAAGTAAATATGTCAATGTACAGTTCTTAAGAAAGAAGTTGATTTTTATTAAGATCTTAAAATGTAAATTTTTTTGTGAGTATGTAGGAAACCTTTGACAAGTCTTACCCATTTATATGACAGAATTTTAGTTTGGAAAAGAAAACGAAGTTAGTCCATCTAAAGTCTTGCCAACCCTTATCGCCTATATCCAATATATTTAATACATTAGCAATCCTATGAGAAGTTAACAGGACAAGTTTTATAAGCTTTTAAAGTAGTAAGGAATAAATCGTTTAATTTTAATAATTACACTGTGCGACAGTGAAAAAAGTACACAGACTTGACTATATAAGTTCGATAGTATTACTTAAGCTGAGTAAAACCTTAGCCCCGTTTTGCAAAACCTGAACTAATTTGATTTTATGGGCCTCAACATATTGGGAGTTTTAATGCTTATTTCGAAAAATGGTACCATAACCTTTTAGCTAATAACTTATTCAGACTTGGTGATAGCGTTTAAATGAATTCGGTAAAGTTGTAGCTAAGTATCTAATGACTAACCCCTTAAACATTTAATCGCCAGGAAAACATTTTTTTTGTATATTTTTTAGGA
Organism: Paykullia maculata; assembly: GCA_003055125.1. Classification (NCBI taxonomy): domain Eukaryota; kingdom Metazoa; phylum Arthropoda; class Insecta; order Diptera; family Rhinophoridae; genus Paykullia; species Paykullia maculata. Next base: position 4,171 of record NDXZ01003696.1, on the reverse strand, counting down.
AAATGCAAAAATAAATTGGATTTTTTTTAACGAAAATGTAGCCAGAGTAAAATTAAATAAATTTTGTGAACAAACCTACACCATCTGAACATGTTCAGACGTCTTTTATAGCAAAAATTGCCGTTTTTTGCGAAAAACACTGTTTTATGTTGAGGTCCATAAAACCAACCACGAACTAATATTGTACAACGGGGCTAGGGTTTTACTCAGCTCAAGCAGTACTCGAACCTATACAGCCAAGTCTAAGTACTTTGCAAAAAAATATTTTTTGTCGCACAGTGTTATTTTTATATATTTTTTTAAGCAAAATAATTGCTTAAAACAATAAATAATAATGTTAAAAAAGTTAATTAATTAAGTTTATGTTCAATTTTTTGTTTTCAATATTTTGCTAATTATCAGGTTTTGTTTAAAAATTAAAATTAATAAAATTGAAATTAATTAATTAACAATTATTGGTTTTTATAAAATAATCAGATTATGATGTCTAAAGATATTTGATTTCAAGCATTTTTATATTTATATTAAATTTTAATAAATTATAATTTTGTTTAACCATGTACTTTGCAAAAACTCTTTTATAAACTTTAAGGGAATTACCAACATATTTGTTCACTTTTACTTTTTTTTTTAAATTGTAGTACAGATTGCAACTGCATCTGTTTTAAATACTAAAAACTTCATTTAACATTTTATTAATGTGCAAATTAGTTACAGGGCATATTGACCTTCATCACTAGATTTCTAGATTTTATCACCAATAAAATTGTTATAGTCATTATTTGCGTAATATTAAAATTTTTAAAAAAATTCCAATAATGTATCTTCAAAGTAAAGCAAACCATTGACTAAAAACGAACGTCGAACGTCGTTAGTTGAACAAAAAAAAAATTAAAATTAAGTTGTTGTTGCAACATAAAAGTTGAATCGTTAACAACATTTTATTTTAGCCGGGCACAAATAATTTTAGACTTTTTTCCGAATATATTAATGTTTATTTCTCTTTAATGGTTAACAAAGTGGTATTTATTTAATGAAGATGTAAATAACAGTGCTGTACAATTTAAAAGCAATGCATAACCTTATTGGTAAAATCAATTTAATTATTAACTCCTGTGTTTTATATGGAAATCTGCTAGGTTAATAGATGGCACTTACAGTCAACTCCTACAAAAAAATTTTCGATCAAAAATTTCTGAGAATTATATCGTTTAAAAAAAACTACTCACTCCGTACTCGACTTTATAGATGAAAAATTATATATAAACTTGATTTAAAATACACATAATTAATAAGATATAAAAAACCTAATTAAATTATGGGCCGAGAAAAAAATGTAGCTACTTAAAACGCGATCTAATACGACTATAAAAAGGTAACTACGAATATAACGCTCAAGAGGTTCTACTAAAAGCATCAGCAAATACAGCCAGTACATATTACAAAATATCACTTTCATTAACATCTAACATAATAGCATAACATTTTATATTCGGATAAGACTACTACTTTATACATATCATCACCTCGTAATGTGGAGGTTCGAAAATAAATGTTTTTATAATTAAATAGCGCACGTCTTTTATTTTAAATAACAAAAAAAAATTCCTTAACTATGCGAATATGCCTTAAAATAATTTATTAAGGTGGTGTCTCAAAAGTGATTACCCTAAACTTTTAACAAGTCTAGCACATGCGTTTTTTTTTTTTTTGTTTAAATAAAAAATTTACAAAAAAATTACACTGCAGTTTAACTGCACGCTACTGCGTAACAGCTGGGCAAAATTTTTGTTTCTTTAATGAATGTAAAAGTGTTGCTAAGACAAACTTTTTTATTGTGAATTTAAAACAATAGACGACGTCAGCTAAAAGCTTTAAGAGACGCTTGAAAGTGCGACACCTGCGCGTGTATTAGTAATGGGCTATAAGTGCAAGCATGTCAGTGTTTTCTACAGCTAAAAATATTTTTTTAACGTTATTGAAAATGCCTTAAATAGTAAATTTACAAAAAAAAAATTTAGAAAAAACTTTCCTAAATAGGACAATTTTTTATATTAAAACGTATCTTACACATATTCAAAAAATGTACTCTATGTAGGCAATTTACTAAAAATTCTTTTTAGTAGTTCTCCTAATAGAAAATTTATGCAATATTTTTTGTACCAGAATTTTCTATACCTCGAAAAAACACAATATTAAAAATTTTCCATAAATGAAAGCTTT
>NDXZ01003693.1:4156-15871 GCA_003055125.1 Paykullia maculata | reverse complement strand
TAGTAAGTCAGTACAGTTTCACTATTGACATTTTCTGCAGGGATGTTTCATTTAAGCGAAAAACATTTTTTTTGTAATTTAATCTTAACTGCTCTAGCGCACATAAATAAATTTATACTGAAAGTGCGCTCAACCTTAAGAACCATAATCGTTTGTACTTTAAACAATAGAAAATAAAATAGTGAATTGAAACCTTACATTTACTATTATTCATACTTTAAGGCAAAGGTTCCCAAATAGGGACTCGTAAAATTCTATTGTTTAAAATTCATACTACATGCATACATATGTATGTACTTCGTTTTATGGGTGTCATAGAATCCAATAGCTGCCGGAATTGTATTTAAAAACGACCAATATTTTCTTTTCTGTCAGAAATTTCGATTTTTTCAGTAAAACCTTTTTTTCAATATATTTTTGTTAAAATGTATACATCAGATATTCTGAAAATGTACATACATACATAAATATGTATGTACATACATACATATCCATCTGATTCTGTTGTGACATTGACGACAACCTAAAGCGTTTTTTGGTGCTCTTGGAAAAGTGATTTCCAGCAGTGATTGCGTCATCAGAAACTACTGATATTTTGAAGGTTGACGAATTTTGCAAATAGTAGCTTGCAGTTGTTCGATGGAGTTCCAATAAATTCACAATAACAGTGAAACTTAACATTGCGGTAAAAAGCGGCCACCACCATGTTTTTCCTCGAAATTTTTTTGTAGAAAAAACATCACGATTTCTGTTTTCAATGATTTTATTTTTTTATTATGTTTTATTTTATTTCGTACTTGCACGTGAGAAGATCTGCTTTCAATCGTATTTTGTTCTTAATACGTAATAAAACCAATATTTTTTGATGTTTTTCAAAACTGAAATACTATTATATTTAATTTATATAAATTAAATATAAATATAATTAAATATTTATATATAGTATAAAGGTATATTTTCTTGTATACAAATCACCGATGTCAAAATACGAATGAGCAAAAAAAGAAGGTTAGGCGATTGCACGTTATAAAAATCAACCCTGATATAATAATATTCATGAATTTTTAATCACCATGTAAATGTTAGAGGTTTTTAAAAGATGTTTTTAAAGAAATAACCAAAAAATCATGAGTTAAAATTCATCATACAAAAAATAATTGCTCAATGTAAAGACACATTTTAAAAAAGCTAAAATAAAATTTAGAACAATACCTATTCTACGATCAATTTGACTTTTTCATTTGAACACCACCGATTGTAAGTATGCGTTGGTTTGAAACCCTAAACTTTTATGTTTGTGTGAAGTACAACAAAAATACGATTTAGCATATTTACGATTAACTCTTAATATTGCAGTTTTATTACTTAATATGTATTATCATAACACAACCTTAAACGATTTTTTTTCATACATATGTACATATTCACATTGCACGTATGTAGATAGATTTTATATTTATTGTCTTCCACTGTTTATAATGCTGGAAATGAATCGGGACAATGGTGTTACACTGTTAATGTTACAAGCAACACTTAGATTTGGTAAGTTTTGGGTGTTGCGGCAGTATGTATTCCATGCATTCCAGTTTCGAAATCCTTTTAATTCAAATATTCTTTTAGCACACTGGACATCATCGGATATATCGTCGTTAAGAAAATCTAGAAGCAAACAGACATTTCAATTAAACATACATTTATTTATATGCTTGTAAGTATGTATGTAAAGTACATTGAGAGCATATTTTAAAAAAAATTGCTAGATAAATTGCCATAAATATAATTAAAGTTAGCATGTTTTACATATGTACATATGTATCTATGCATACATACACATATGTTGGCTCTTATAATGTAACAATCCTATGTGTTTCAATACATACATATAATAAAATATTTATAATAAATACCTTCGCATTTTATTTGGCAGCAGGGATATTTTGTTGTATCGCAAGCTTGAATTTTATTGCCAGAACGACATTCTTTGCTGCTTATTTGAAAGAGGCCGTATTTATTTTCGCCATTATTTAATGTAGTCTTTCTCCTTGTATCTCTATCGCTTTCATGTTCGATTAAACAAATCCCTTTAAAAAAGTAAATTAATTTATTATTAAATTGATTATTAACATAAAAATAAATTTTAAAAACCAATTGGTCGATTGGTTTGTCAAACTGTTTCTACACATCTCATACACACATATACAAAATAAAAAATTTGCTTCTTTATTTGTACAAGTATTAAATGAATAAAATCCGTTTAGTATTTGCTTTAAGATACAGACCATGGTGCAATTATATACATATGTATTCAGGTGTCCCTTCTAGATCAACTAATACCATGGTGTAATTATTTTATAAAGTCATTGCAGTTGCTTCTCATAATTCCTATGTTACCTTGGCTACCAACTATCTAAAGCCCTGGATGTTGCTTTTTTAAATAAACAAAATAGTCAATATCTAAAGTATATATAGATAATTTTTACACAAAACCATTGCCTCCTATTCGCTTCTCATAATTCCTACCTTACCTTGGCTACCAACAATCAAAAGCCCTGGATTATGGATGTTGCTTTTTTAAACTGTGTTTATTTTAGTTCGTGATAGTCAATATCTAAAGTGTATTTATTTACATACATATGTTTTTGTGTGGTTATTGAGTTATTCAAAAAGTTAGGATTGATAGCCTTATCATTAGCTCGCCTATACTTGTGATAAAATATTGGAATACTATTTCCATCTTGAATAAAATTTAGTGAATCTAGGTACAGGAATGACTCTGGTGGGCCTAGACCCCTTTCCAGGGCATTTGCAATATAGGAAAAACTTGTGTAGTATGGTGCCATTATAAAATTATTCTCAGTTCAGTATGAGCACCGTAAAATGTAATTTTTAATTAGACTAATGATGAAGTTATCAATCCTGATGATATTTGATATATTATATAATTTCTCATTCGACGTATATCTTAAATACATAGTTACTATGCGCCGATCTAAATAACGATGTACATGCTCTCAAACATTTTCTTTCAAACACTCGAAGTTTTTCCATGTAGGAAGGTGATATATTGTACCATATAGGACACCCATACATATGTAATAATAGGCCTTATGAGCAGGGTTGTCAGATTATTTTTCACCTTTTTTGCCAAACGCAATGTCAAAAATCGCCAAAATTGTATTTTTTTAGTTTTTGCTCACAATATAAAATTTTTTTTTTTATTATTAAAGTTTTTTTTTAAATTTTCAATAAATAACATTTATCAAAATCGTTAAAATTCGCCAAAAGTATAAGAAAAATCGCCAAGTATTTATATTTTGTTTGACTTTTATTAAAATAGAAATAAAAACAAATAAGAGCGCTATGTGTGTATATTAGTCAATTTGCCATAAACATGTCAATTTCAGATATATGGTAATTTTTTTTTATGTTTAACCGATTTTTTATTTTTTCAAAATATTTATTTGCATACTGTTTATACTTATAGTTTTTACTCAATACATAGCATTTAATGGATTTGTACGTTCGTTACCTTATGTTTGTGTAAAAATAATCTATATACATATATAGATTTGAAATGAAACATGTATGTGATCGCATCACGCATTTCAAATTTTTTTTTTCATTAGTTAATAACTTCCGTGCGAAGCCGGGGCTCTCAGCTAGTAAATAAATACATACATAAATTAGAATTTAAAAATTTTTTTGTAGGAAATTGTTTTGTTTTAAGACCATTATTTTTAAATTTTATTCTGGCTCAAGGTAATTTTTTTTTAATTTCTTAGAAATTGATTTTTTTATTTATTGAAATAATAATAATAAAATTAAAATTATTATGTAATTAAATCCCTGTGACTTTTTGTTTAAATACTTACAATTTGACAGGAATGTTTTGCTAAACTGATGTTTCTCCACCAATTCCCTTGACAATTCACATCGCATATATTTTTTACTCTCTACATTTGCTACCATGAATATAGCAAATGTGCAAATTGTTGTAAAAAATTTATAAACATTACAAAACATTATTAAGTCAATAAACAATTTCACTTTGTTATGTCTAACCGTATTGTTCGTTAAAATTCTGTTTTTATAAATATCGTTACGATAACTAACAGTCCAATTTATTAAACAAATTGGCTTTTTGATTTTATACATAAATACATATCGCTCATTAACTCAAACAACGTCATAACTCAAAAAATAAAATTCTAGAGTTAATGATGCAGAATTATTCACTATGTTATGCTTTATATTGTGTAAAAAATTCATGCAAATAACGTGTAAGCTCACCTCTTGATAGAAGACAACTTTTTAATATCTCTACTGAGTTGTATGTAAATTGAAAACTTTAAACTCATTTTCTGCAAAACTAGTTTTTTTGAGTTATGACATTGTTTGAGTAAATGAGCGATATGTATTTGTACATATACATATGTGAATACGTGCATGTACATACATGTGTGTTTTTTTTAAGTTATTAACTCGCATGTTAAAAAGAAAATGGGAATTAAGTGTTTACTTAAAGAATAGTTAAACATTAATCAATTATAAATTCACGCAACAAAAAATACACTTTTTTGATAAATAAATATTTTAAGTAACTTGTAAATGGTTTATGAAATGGGAAACCGGTAGGAATCCTCAAATCATTTCTCTCTTGAAAAATGTAATCGTTTTCTTAATCAACATTTATTTTCGTAAGTTATCTTCTTTTATTTATTTTTTTTTTTTCTTAACCAAAAGTTAGCTCACCAATTTAAAATTTGATTATTTAAATTTTATTTGCACAGTATTATTTGCAATTAAATTTTAAAAACATTTTTTGAATAAAATATATTTTAACATTTGTATAAATTATACTCGCGCTATTGACAGCGACTGTAAATCGTCAACGAAAATTCAAAACAAAATACGTATACGTACGTATTTTAAAAATATATTAAATACATACGTACATATTGACAAACACATTAAAAAATTCAAACTTTATTTGTTTATCTTAACAAACCAAACATTTAATTCAGTTGTGTTTTGCTTTATGTTACGTTGTTTTGTATTTTAATTGACGATATACATACATACACACACATACATACATACACAAGTTTATAAGTTAAGTTTGCATATGCAAAACGTTAAAACAAAAGAAAAAAACACTTGTTGTACTTTAAATAAAATTCGATTAGAAATTAACAAACAAATTTTTAAAGCACAAGTACATACATAAATATATAAATATTCTTTGCACTGTATGTACATACTTAAGAATGTTTTTACGTAAAAATGTGTGTACGTGCATACACGTATGTATGTACATACATATCTATACATATATACATAGATATATAAATTTGTACGCTGTGTTCTCTGTGAGATTAAATTAATTTTACGTAGAATGTAGCATGCAAAAAGATACTTGTGTTTTAATAAAGTTATTATTATTATTTACATTCACTGTGCGATAATGCAATGATAGTCTCTAACGAACGGGTATTTTGATACTAAATGTCGTATTAAATATTCTTAAACAATATTGTCACCACAACCACTACAAAAATGTACTATAAACTGACTGGCAAAACTAGGGTACTCTTTTAAAAAAACATATTAATTAAAACAGCTGATTACAATTGACTGTTTTAAAAGCCGGAAGATTTTGAGAATAATAATTATTGGATAATTTGAACAAGTCCCCAGTTTAAGACACAATTTCAATTTGTCCGCTTTAAAAAACTTAAACTTCCAATATTTGCGTAAGAAAATGTTACCACTTTGTTTTAGCAAAAATTTGTTTACTCATGGTCAAATAAAACATATAAAAATTTTATTTAGAAATGTTCAGGATGTTAAAAATAGATTGTCTACAAATTGCCTACAAATGTACATACATACATACATACATACGTAGATATATCTGAATAGTTAACATTTAAAGCCTTTAAACTTTATTTTAATGTGCATAATTCGCGTTAATTGGGCTGAACAATAGGCATCTAATATAATTGTACAATATCTGGAAAACTATAATATCTATCATATTTAAACTTAGTATAATTTACTCCGTTATCAAAAGTCTTTTTTTAGGCCAAAATTTATTAGAATCGAGGCACAGGATGTTGTACTTCCCATTAAAGATTGATATAAATTCCCATTTGATAGCAAAAGGCCTTTTTAATCCAAATATGGGAAAAATGCGGTCAATCAATCAATAATTGTCAATTGGCGTGGAGTTGCCAATACAAAATAAATGTATTGAATGACTTATTAAGGAACAAAAAAATAGTTATAGTTTTAAAGCTCAACATAAGTTTTTTTTAAATAATAGTTGTCAAAAAAAGATAGGATCGAAATATGGGCGTGGCTGCACCCATTTAAAGGATAAAACCAAAATAAAATATTTTTTTAAGTTTTAACTAAAAGCTGACCAGCTAACAAATACATTTTTAATAGCGTATAATTACTTAATTTCAGATAATCATGGACATCGTAATGTTTCAACAAATGATAAATTTACTAATTGTAGTTTGGGGAATTAGTCTTCAGTATTTGGTTTCTTCTACAGTGACGCATGATAATTTGGATAACTACACAAATACCCAGTTATTAAAAAAACACAACACGGAGCAAACATCCACAACACTTAGGACAACGCCACATTCAGCACTGGCAAAGAAAACCGTAAAATTTGTTAATAAGGAATCGGTGAAAAAGAGATATAAAGAAGCTGTTGACATATCATCAATACCCATAGAGGATGATTCCGCAGAATGGAGGTGTCCGAATGTAACGGGTTCTAGATCTTTAGAATGTGCATGCGATTTACCACATACACTACGTTGCAATGGAGATGTACATGGCTTAACTGTTAGTTTGTTCTTTTCTTACATATACATACATACATACATACATTATATTAATTCAAATGACAATGATTTTATTTTCAACTAGAAATTAGCTACACACTTGCGTGAAACACCCTTTTCTGTTGCTTTGTTAGATGTTTCATTAAGAAACGTTACGTTTCTTAGCGATGCTCGCATATTTGATAAAGTATCACTAAGATGCCTTATTATTTCATCTGGTGAAATAAAACGTGTTCATAAATCAGCATTTTTGGGTATTAAAGGACCTTTGTTAGCTTTGGGTTTGCCAGGAAATGCCCTAATCAGCGTGCCATGGAGTTCAATCGCAACATTGGTTGAGTTGGAACGATTAGACTTGTCCAATAATAAAATCAAAGCTTTGGGAATTTCCGATTTAGCTAGTCTTGTTAATCTGGAGTACTTGGACTTGAGCCATAATCAGTTGTCGAGCATTTCTCAAAGGACCTTCGTAAATCTTAGAAAATTGGAAATTCTTAAATTAGCTGGCAATCGTCTAGGTGACTATGCATTCAGTTTAAAAGCTCTTATCCAGTGCCCTAACTTAAGGTTTGTAAAAAGTACAAAATGTACACATATACTTGGGTAAAATGTATTTTGCCTTAATTTTCTTAGGGATCTTGACATCAGTGCTAACAACTTAAACGGGCCACTGACAACTGCTTTATTACCCAATCTAAGAAATCTTGCAAGTTTAAATCTAAATCGCAATCTTATAAAGAGTATACAAAACAAGGCTCTTGTAAACTTTTCCAGGCTTCGAACACTTTCCCTGCACCACAACCAAATAGATGTCTTGCAAGATCATGCTTTTTATGGTTTGGGTTCGTTGGAAACACTTGATCTAAGCTATAATGGCATAGTGGCTATTTCAAGTGCTTCATTGCAACATCTAACTCGTTTAACTTCGCTCGATTTAACACATAATTTCCTTAGGGCTCTTACACCAGATCTCATAACACCTTTACCCTCTCTAAGGGATTTGCGTTTATCAGGTAATGATATTTCGATAGTGGCAAGACATGCCCTAGACGGTGCATTAGAATTAAGAAGTATTTCGTTGCAAGAAAATCCTTTATCTTGTGACTGCACCATACTCGAGTTTGCCGAATGGCTACAAACGGCCAATTTAGTTTCGCAAGATCTTCTCACAATAACTTGTGCTACACCGCCTAAATTGGAAGGTGCACCTTTAATACAGGTTCCAATGGAAATGTTGAATTGTGACATGGAAAACATGGAAAAAGACAATGAAAATATTATTGAACAGTTGGAAGCATTTGCTAAAAAAAATCACTCTACCAATCAAATTAAAGATTTATCAGACCAGGTATGTACATATACATACACACACACATGTGTGTTTTATACATATTTTACTTAAATTTCTTAAATCTTCCACTTGTTAAATTCCAGATCGTTTTGCAAGAACTACACTTTTCTACTGATTATGGATTAATACTAACTTGGATTATAAATCTTAGTAAAAGTGATTATATATGCGATGCAATCTTTGTGTATAAAGAAGAAAATATAAACGAAATTCTTATTGATAATTCACCGGTAAGAGTAAATAAAATAAAATGCAACAAACACTAGGTCACATAAGTCTGCGTACAATAATAAAACACAATTAAAAGTTAATTAAAGGATATAAAAAACAAAATTAAAAGGAAAAAACCACAGTGTAATTACATACATATATACATACATACATATATGTGATATGAGATCAGCTGATCATTACCTGTTACTTCCCGGATGTTACAAAAAAAAGACATTCTTTCTTTAACAAACATATCTTGTAATTTCAAATTGTCCATCTTCATACATATACATATATGTATATAAAAACATTTAACAGAAAATCATTAAAAGTGCAATTACATCCGATAGTTACTTCATGGTTAAAATGTATTATTTCATGACTAGACAAGAGTGATTCTACATTCGTTTAAAGAGTATGTATAGGTTTGTCATTCCGTTTATTTCTACATTATTTATTTACGACCCTATTAAGTATATGTATCTATTCTGGATCCTTATAGATAGGGAAGTCGATTTAGCCATGTCCGTCAGTCCCTCTGTCTCAGTCCCCTGCTAACACGATACTGTTATTAAACTATCAGAAATATCATCGGGATTCTTCCAATTGGTCAATATATGACAGATATAAGCAAAAAAACATGATTACTTTGTTTTACACAAAAACTAATTATATTTGTTTGTAGGACATTTAAAAAAAATTGGACTAATTGGCCCAGAATCCCCAAAGATGTGAGCAAAAAACCTATATGAAATAAATCAAGTAAGAGCGCTATATTCGGCTGTGCCAAAACGTGTATACCCTTCACCAAGTGTATGTATGTTTGTATGTATTTACATGTCCGAAAGGTAGTTAAAGTGTTAGAAAACTTATTCTTTTATGATATAAATTTTTGTCCATGTAGGTTTTTCGCCTATATCTTTGGGGATTTAGAGGCCACTTATTCAAAATTTTTTTCAAATGACCCGAAAGACATGTCCAACACGCAGACATAACAAAAATGTCTTTAGTTTATCTAGAAGCTGCAAAATATGAATTTTTGTGTAAAAAAAAGAAAAAAGAGGCAGTCGTCTTTTTTTGCTTATATCTCAGCCGGTTATTGATAAATCTTGCCAGTTTTCAATACCGATTTTCTCGAAAGTATTTCCAAAAGTTTAATACCACATACAATCCTGGGTGATCTATGGGAGCTACGAAACTTGATTTCAACTAACACACGAACAGATAGACATGGCTAAATCGACTTTTCTATCTATAAGCAAACGAATATTGTAGAAATTCCAAATGGAATGACATACCTACATATATATACCCTTGCCACATGTGTGAAGGGTATATATAATAAGTACTAAATATTAATTTTATTTTGTACACAGATTTATGCACCAGAGTGTTCATATATGTATGTATTTAATTTTTTTGAATCAAAAATAATTTTTATTTAAAACTCTTGCCAGATACACTGTGAAAGCAAATTGATCAATGACAAAAACATTGTAAGCGTTATAGTGCCGGATAGTTCTTCTCTGGATATAGGGGAGAGGTAAAAAAAAATTCCTTAACATTTTAATTTTATATCTTTATTTATTATTTTTCTTCTCAGCTATCGATTTTGCTTAGTAATGATTCAAGAATTTAATCCACATTCTGATATAACAGTTGGTTGCTCCAATATTACGCAGCTACAGATAAGTAAGCCTGGAAACATTTCAAAATCTAGGCCATTTAAACGCAGGCCATATGCAGATTTAACAAAATTCGATAAGTCTGACGAAATAGAACAACAACAAAAAAATACTTTAGCCATAGGTTTTGATAATATTCGTCGAAAGTTTAACACAATTCCAGGATATCAAGAAGATGACACCGAGGCCTATTCACAAAGAAATAACGACTTCTTGAGCTCTTTAAATAAAAGCTTCTTACCCGGTATAGGCTTGGGAATATTGGTAACATCTCTCTTAGTTTTGATTTGGGGAGCATCGCGTCTTCGACATACAGAAAACACCACCGACAATCATAGTTTTAATAATAACCATTGTAGCAGAAGATCTAGTTCACCATCGGCCACAACTTGTTATGCTGCATCCGAACATATATCTCGATTGCCTGACACAGAAAATCGAAATCGATACTTAAAACTTCAAGCGACTACAAGTCTTTAATCGAATACAAATTCTGTCTTTAACAAGACACAAAAAGTATGTTATATTGCCAAAGTTCTTATGATTGTCAAATGTTAAAACAAAAATCTCTTACCGGGTACTTGTAATTAGTATTTGTTTAAGCATTGACTAGTTAATCCCTTTAATGATACAATTTTAAGCTGCAATCAGAAGTAGGTTTTAATATTAAGAATTTATTTATTTAACACTTCAATTTTCTTATTAACTACATAAAGTGTGCCCCCGATTTACGAATATGATACGTTCTGTGAAAGTGGGCGTATATCGAAATTTCGTATAGCGAGCCTTCGTAAATCGAGGGAACACTGTACATACATATGCTTAATATCAAAACCTAATTATCTAACGTTTTTACGAGGTGTTACTCAAAATTTCGCACGTTGTTATTATTTGTTAATGAAAAAATAATATGAAATTTTTTTAAATATAGTAAAGAGAAAAGCTCTGTCGCTGTAGAAACCTTAAAAGTCTCTAAAGCCAATATTTGTTTCTCCTTCCTTTAACACTCAAAAAAATTAAATTATAGCTAACTAATGGATAAATTGGACATTTTTTTTAAAGAATAAAAACCAGATTACTTAACACATCTTTAGACTTTTAAAAAAATCTTAAATTGAAATGTTTTTAATTATAGAATTAATAAGAACTTAAATTCAATTAATTTGCCAGTTGACATTTCTACTTCAAACTTATTACAGTTTAGCGAAACATGGGTAGAACGCAATGTTGGATAATACAAAAGAAGTGAGTGGCCTGTATCACACACTTTGAAGTACAGAGATATAAAAGAGCGCACTCGTTTAAACATTTTTGAAATAGTTTTTAAATTTGCCACACATTTAAGATTAAGTTAAAGTCACTCAAGGATTTTTTAAATTGAATTTCGATACAATTTTAAAGAATTAAATAAAATAAAACAACACAATAAATAGTAAGCTGACGACGACATGTCATGAAAAACCTTTAAAACATTACATATGTGACTTGTGGAAATGGCAACCATCCACGTTGTTTTATTGTTTTACTATTTTAATTGTAATTATTAAAAACATCGACATTAATAAGCGTGCATGAGTTTTTTTAGCGTAAATCGTAACTTTTT
>NDXZ01003687.1:0-18241 GCA_003055125.1 Paykullia maculata | reverse complement strand
CGTCACTTTTAAGACTGACAACATCAATACAATTTCAATTGGAATAAGTTGTAATTCGTAATACCAAAAAAGAGTTAAGTTGTTTTAAAGTTGGGTTGTTTTAAATGAGTTGAGTTGTAAACCATAATAGATGGGCATTAAATTCTAGTTCAAAAAAAAACCTGATTTAAAATGCAAACAAGTAAAAAGATGTAACAAAGGTAGGTAGTCATAATGTAATTCCATATGTATGAAGGTGATCTTTAGTTGATTTTTAGCTGATACTATCCTAATGTTAAAAATGCATACATTCTCTCTCTTATCTCGTTATTTTAAATTTTCAGACTTAATATTTAAAAAAATTCTTTTCGAATTGAAAACACTTTTTTCAGTTGCACCATAGGCAAAGTTATACAAATAGAACAAGTAAAATATTGCTTTTTAATTAATCAGGTTTTAAATATCAGCCACCTTTTTTAATTATCTTAAAGTTTTAATTAACTTTTCGTTGGTGTACATTTGGTATATACGTTTTTTTCATATTTTAAAAAATTTGCTCGAAGTGGGCAAACGAACCTAAGATCAGCTGTTTCTCTTCTCTTAAAATTGGACATTGATAAATTTTATCTCTCATATTCATAATAATTTTTTTAGTGATTTTCATACCAAATTTGCTTAATAAATCTTTGATAAATTTAAAAATCGTTTATGAATATAGGGGTATATATTTATAAAAAAAAATATTTAACAGAATCATCTCCGAAATACAATTGCCTATCTTGTGTAATTACACAATACTCATCTCTGTGTACAGACTGAATTTTTACAGTGCGCCCTGTGGTAAAAATTTGTAATCAATTTTGTTGTAAGACACTTCATTTCACTTTAAAAAAATGTTTTCTAATAAAATTTCTGCATTTTACAAAATTTTATGTGGAATAACATACTTTTATTTATTGAGGAGTGAAATGTTTTACAGACATTTAAAGAAGGTTAAACTTAGAACGAAATTACAATTAGAACTCCGTCAACACAATTGTGCAACGTTTTGTTTTTATTCTTCTATTTGCAGATCATAAGTGAAATACGCGACCAGAGACAACGTGACTGGAATGATGAAGAAGAAAACGAAATGGATCGTGGCCGACAGAAAAAAGTAAAAGGGCCCAAAGATCCATATACAACAATAAGAACACCTGGTTACAATCCATTCCAAGAGCAAGAAAATCATAAACGTTGGAAACGTTATCATCATGTAGGCGGCAGCAGTAACGGCTATCGGCACAATTTCCAGCGCAACAAATTCAAGTTTCAGCGTTTTCAATATAAATTTCCAAAACGAAGCAACATGAACAACGGCGGCGGAAATTGTATTTCAAATGTAAGTAGACGCAATGATTCTTAACCACCAAACTGGTGGCGAAGAAGACTCATCATTATAATGCAAAAATATAATAGATGAAATTACATACATACATACATACATATTTGCTTATTATTTTAAATTAATTGTTATTATTACAACTACTTGTACCATTATCATTATTTTTAAGTTCTTTTAGTGCTACTATTTAATTGTGTAGCCGCCCCAGAAGGAGAAATATAAAAACACTGAGAAAATGTTTTGAAAATTAAAAAGTTCTCCAATTTAAATTAAAGGAAATTATACATAAATTTTTGTTAAAAGAATTATATGTATACACATGTGTATATACATATACATACCATATAACAAAAGTAAATGAAATAAAAAGAAATTTGTGTAATTAATATAAAAAATTAAAAATATATACATACATACAATATACATATGTAATACAAATCAACTTTTTATCCCCCAAATTTTTTTTTAATACATATGTACATATATGTATGTATGTAATGATATAAATATGTATGTTTATTACATGATTAGGATTTTTTTCATGTAAAATTGACTTTTTGTTACATAATTTTTTTTAATCAATAACAGCTATGCATTCATTAAGTATGTTGTATTAAAATAGTTTAATTTTTATTTTTTTTTTTTTAATTTATCATGAAAAAAATATAACGAAAATAAAAAATCAGTGCGTATGCAGCAATTTGAATATCGTGGTTAAATCGAGACGAAAAAAAAACATTAAAAAAGCATGATTTAATTTATACACATATTCGATTGTGGATTTTCCTATTAAAAAAAAGTAAAATTTTTAATTAAAACAAAATGCGTCAAATGCGCTTAAACCATTTTTATATGCATAAGTTTAGTTTATAAGTTTTTGTACATATTACTAATATAATAATAGAGAATGAGAAAACAAATAAAAAACTTTAAAAACTTAGTTGAGAAAAAAACTTTATAAATTCTTTACTTAAAATTTTAAAATAACGAATATACCTTTTCGCATTTTTCTAACCATTTTACACATTATATTTAAATGTATAAAAACAAGTTTTAAACGCAAGTAAATAAAAACTTTGTAAAGTCTTTATTCGAATGAAACCTAAATATGAATTTTAAAATATTTTTTTTTTAATTACTCTTGAGAAAACAATATTGAAAAGTCTTTCGAAAAAACAAAGTCTAAAATATAGCTGACAAAAAATCAATAAATAGTCTGCGGAAAAGTAGTACATAATTTAAAGTAAAATATTTTACATACATACATTACTTTTTTTTAATATCTTTAACAGTGAAGTGCTGCAAAAACCAAAAACTTACACTGTACTACAAAACAGTATCTTTAAACACTGTATTTCAGTATCACATAACAAACAAAATTAAAAGTAAAGTCGAGCAACGGTAAATAATACTGAATGTAGCAGAATATTCCAAAAGCATAGACAATTACAAATTTAAAAAGAAATCTCCAAATACAAAAAATTGCTTAACTGCTAAAAAAAATCGACTTAAAAAATCACCATATTCGAAAAAACACTAAAATAAGGAGAAAAAAAATCGCTGATATCCAAAAAAAAATCCTATAGATTTTTTTTGTATAAAAATTGTTTGAATTTTTCATTACATATAAGGAAAAAAACATGCTTCAATTTGGTATGGTTTTACTTTAACCTTAAGTGAGATTAGAAAAAAAAAGACTGTGGTGTAATAATTCAAAAAGTGATAATGACTTTTTTGTTTACATTTTTTTATACATATTATATTTATTAAAAATTTGTAACTGATTGTGGCTCCAAAGCAGTTTGTGACACTTGAAACCGACAAATCGTCGTTCGTAAATTATTGTGTGATTTTTGGACAAACTTTTTGAGATCTGTTTTTTGTTATCATTTATAGCTTTCGAAATATAAGACATCGACTTTGTTCTATACTACACTTTAGTTAAAAGCTTCGCCAGCTATTGTGTTCAATATGTATAAAATCGAATAAAAATGAATAAAAACAACCACAAACTATAGAACTTTCTTTGGTAAAAAGAACGCGAACATTTTTTCGGTTCAGTTTGTTGTAATTGACAATTAAACTTTTAACATTGATTTCCCAAAAAAACATTTCTTTCATATAGAACAATAATTTAAGAACAACGAAATGTATTAGAGAATTAGTTTTTATATGGAGTTTAGTAGCTCGGTCGCCAAAAAGAAACAATCATTAGAATTTCAAAACCCTGTTCCTGTTATAGGTACATAGAATTTAAAAAAACAGCTTATATACAATAAGTGTTTTTTGTTTGTAGGTGTTAAAGAAATGTCAAAACAAGACTGTGTCAAACTTGTAAGTGCCAAAAAAAAAACAATTCAACGGCCAAAAACCAAGGGGATCAGCTTATAACAAATAAATCTTTGCTCCCTTCTACAAAATATTCATTGGGCAGCGAATTCCTAGGATAAAAAATAATTTTTTAGAGAATAAATGTGATTTATATACATACATATGTATGTATATGCATCAGTTGCGGGAACTTGCTTCGGAATGTTTATTTAACATAATATAAAAATTCCTTTGTACGCATTTTTAAAAACATATTCATGTTTTTTTATTGCAGTGGTCAGCTCGCGAAATATATTTGCCAATTTTTTTCTTTTACGAATACAACTTCGAATAAAGATGAATGCTACAAAACGCGCTGCTGCTTGCGAAAAAATCTATTAACGTATGTATGTTTATATTGTGCAATTTTTTTTTGCAATATCCGCAAAACTTATTCAAACTGGCTTGTTTTAACGATTTTCTGTAAGTAAAATATTCGGTATTTTAAAATTTTTTTATATAAACATTTTTAAAAAGTTTCATTTACTAAATACATACAAAAAAAATATTTCCTTAGTTTTTTTTAATTCGCAGAAAATTTTCAATAAATTTTCGAACATTTTTCGATAAAATCTTGAATTATTTAAAAATTTATGAATGTAATATTTATAGAAAAGTTTCTAAATTAAAAAAATTCCGATTAAATCTTGAGTTTAAAAAACCTTTTTTATAAATTGGCAAATAATAGACATTTTTCGAAAATTTTCTAAATAACAGAAAACGTTTACTAAATTATCGATTTACTTACATACATAAATGCTCTACTAGGAAAAGTTATTTAGAACGTTGTGGCAGGATGTCTGTCGTTTAACATAAAATTTTCATAAATTCTTATTTTACACAAAGAATTTTCAATTAATTCTAGAATTGGAATATGATTTGATAATTTATTTTTATTTTTTTCTAATTTTCGATAAATGCTTTATGTAAAAAAAATATTTAATTTTTAAATTAAGATATTGAGTAAAAAAAACATTAAAAATTATATTCACTCATTAAATGTCATAGGTAGACTACACGATTCGTAATCAAATGTTTGAAACTGTTTTCACAGCTATTTGGAAAAGTTATAGTTAACTAAAATTTAAATTTAGCCCGGCCTAGATATAAAGCCTCAAAAACTTGTCGAATTTTCAAGAGTTTGATTTGTAATTTAAACGTTTTTTTCGAACACTTTTTAAAAGTATTTTTTCAAGTTCTAAACCTGACAAACTTAAGACTTATTAATAACACTACTTAGTTATTTATCACTTAATAATTAAGTATACATATTTACGTACATACATATGTATATATTTTATTTCTTTTAAATAAAATCTTAATATATAATTTCATATAATTTTTACTTAATATAAAAATTGTTATATTAAAAAAAAAAAATTACAAATTATAACTTAATGTAAATTATATAATTCAAAATTAAATAATTACAAAGTATTAACTTGTAGGTGTAAAATCGTAGAAAAAGAAATATAAATAAATTTAAGGTAAATACATACTTACATATACATATGTACATATATACATATGTATGTATTTATGTATAGGTAAACAAATCTAATTTGCTGATTGAGTTAAAAAAAAAAAATTTTAAATAAAAAGATTGACAATTAAAAATAAAAACAAACTTAACACAATTATTGTATGTGAATAAAAAAATAACAATTATATAATTAAATAAATAATATCAAATAATATATATTTTAAAAACACAAAAACTTATAAAAGTAATTCTTAGAAGTGTTTTATTAATAAATTTTTTCTAAAGTATTTAAAAATTAGTTTACCGAAATCATTTTAATATACTTACATGCATATGTCGATTAGGTTTTTTGTGAATATAATGATATGAATTTCTCCTTTTTGTCTTAACTCAAGGACTCTTGCTATTACTATAAAAAATAAATGTATAAGCTTTAGCTTAGTTGGTAGGTGGCTAAAAATTTATATAATTATTGTCTGTTTATTATCTAAACCAGTTAAAAAAACAAAAGGTACGGGTAACAATTTTTGTGTGTAAACGTAATGGCAACTTTTAAAAAGAATTTAAAAAGGAGATTTCGGAAAGTTGAATGGAAGGGGCACGGAGTTGGCAGTACCCTTATTTCGTTTCGTTTTTCTTATTCCTAAATCCACATACGTATAAACACGCATTACTTTAAAAACAATATAGTCAAAACTGCTGTAACAGAACATCTCTGTGTGAATAAATATCATTAAAAAATATTTTTCCTAAAACATTTCATTTGACCAAAATCGCTATATTTTCCGCTAATAGTAAAATTCTTTTTTCGCCGCTTAGATGGTTTTAAGATCGCTAGATTACCATTACTGAAGATGCTCCTTAAGGTATGCAAGTTTTTTTTTTTTTTTGATAAAGTGAAAATTTAAAATTAACTAATATGAAGAAGGTTACTCGTAAATCTATTAATTTCGTTCGGAATGGGTGGCAGGACTGTGTCTTTCTAAATGAAATCACTTTTTAACGAAATATTGCCACATTATATCTTTGCGCAAACTGATTTTTTCTTCAAACTAAAAACATAAGTTTTTTTATAAATTAACATACTGGCAATGCAAAGCTTATAAAAACAAAAAAAAAAGGAACTTGGACAAAACAAAAGTATTTTATACAAGATGTGAGTATTGTAAAA
This sequence comes from Paykullia maculata, assembly GCA_003055125.1. Lineage (NCBI taxonomy): Eukaryota > Metazoa > Arthropoda > Insecta > Diptera > Rhinophoridae > Paykullia > Paykullia maculata. The sequence continues at coordinate 11,854 of NDXZ01003687.1, read as the reverse complement.
TATTGTTTAAAAGATGTTTTAAACATTTGTGTTATATAAGGGGAAAGCACAGAAACCTGACACAAGAAAAGATTTTTATCGAATTTATGGAGTGTCATCAAGATATAGCAAGGGGCTGTGTAAGGGGTGATCGAACTGCAGCAGACGCAAACTGGGCAGAGTTGACAGAGCAACTGAATTCTTTTGGACCGCCAACTAAAGACTGCTATGGCTGGAAGAAAACGTGGTCTGACTGGAAAGTCTATGTGAAGAAAAAGATAAGCTACCTTAAAAAAGAAAATGAAATACCAGGTGGTGGCACATTTAGTAAATATATACTGAGTAGTGTGGAGGAATCACTGACGAGAGTCGCCGGATTACAAAAAAGTGTTGATGGCGTTGCTGACGCTAATATGTGTGGAGAGGAGGATCTGAGAATATACTTCTGCGAATCCGAGAAAGAAGTTGAAGAAAATGAGCTCGATGTCACTCCATCCACATCAAAGAGTGCAAAACGAAAAATTTCAATTTCAGCAAATAACGAAAAGTCTTTAAACTCAACCATATCAGTATCGGAAAGACGTCTTTCACGTACACCATCTCCTGATCCTAAGCGTTACAGACCGCGTACTCCAAAGCCTGATTTCAACACTCTGTTAAAGGAGAACAAACGTTTAAAAAGCATTATGCAACTTGTGGAAGGCCAGCGAACAGACATCAAATTAGAGAAAATTGTTTATTTAACGGAAGAGCAGCGAAAAGAAATGAAAATACAGAATAAAAAATTAGACAGGCTGTGCAACATTTTAGAAAATCATTATAAGTGCAGACAATTAAACGATTTAGAAATGCAAAATAACCTGCGCGAAAAAAACGAATTGAATTTAAACATGATTGAAATTGAGACTTTAAAATTATCATCAAAAAGTTTTTATAAACCGAAATTTTAGACAAATAAAAAATTTAGTAATAAAAGTTTTTTAAATGCATCTTTTGTTTTTATAAAAAAAAACTACTAATTATTTTTCATATTTCTTTCTAATCTGTTTTCTATTCAATTTTCTTCCTTTATTGTAGGGGATTTTTTCAAATTTCTTCTTTTTTCTCAAATGCTTTGGCAAACTCCTCAGTGTATTATTTTTATCCCTACGGGCCTTTTTCTGATTCACTTTTTTGTCCAAACGTTCTTTTATTTTGTAAACTTTACTCTTTTTAAGCTTTTTAAGAGTTTTAGTTTTTTTTAAATGATCCAATTCTTTTTTAGATTTTATGTCCTCGACATCAATTTTAAGTTTTTTATTTGAAGATTTGTTGCCTTCATTGTCCTCATCTTCTGAGTGTGTATCAGCAGCAAACTTCTGTTTACGTTTCGAATTTATATCGAAATCCATGCCTGGTATACAATTAGCACTCTCTTCCACATCTTCATTATCAGAAGTTTGTTCTTCAGCACTTTCCTCGGAATCCTGATAGCGATTTTCACCTAGCATATTGCGTTGGGCAGCTAAATCTCCCGTAGATAATTCTACTATTTTCACTTTGACATCATCGTCCTCATATTCATCCTCGTTTGCTTTATCGGCATCAGTTAGTTCTTTAAGCGGTTCAAATGATTTTTTCATATGCTTGACACCATCCTTGATTTCCTGACGTATACGTTTGCGTTCTTCCTTTAGATTACGCTCAAGCTCATCCTTGGCACGTTTACGTCTTTCATTTTTTCTCTTCTGAAAGCCCGTGAGAAACTCCCTAAAAATTATACGCAATTACATGTTCACTTTTAAACATTTAACGTGTCTTTTTACTATGACAAACTAACCTTCTTTTTCGTTCATCAAAAACAATCTCCAATTTCTTTTTCGGTGCTGTTTTACGAGTCATTTTTATGTTTTAATTGCAAGAAAAAAAATTAAATATGTGTTTACTTTACACATGTTATTCAAAGGTGGATTAAATCGTATTGTCAAAATTCATATATAAAAAATGTAAACAAACAATTCCTCTCCGAATTAATTTCACCACATGAATGCTTACGCCATGTGTTATGCTGTCAAAAATTTTGAGATAAAACTTACAGAGATTTTTTCACCTAATTAAAAATCTTATATATGTATATACTATTCAGCTTTCATTTATATTGAATAATGACATTTGTTAAATTTTTCGCGCCCTTATTTTCATTAGAGTTTTGTCTCTGAAGTATATAAAAAAATAGCACAATTTTATGCTGATATAAGTAATCTTTAATAAAAGATATTTTTACTTAAAAATATTTATAATGGAAGAACAACAAGAAGATACAAGTGAACAAAATACTAGCATGGACAAATTAAAAGTAGAGGAAGATGAAAATGTTAAAGACGTTTCAATGGAGGAAGATATATTGGGAGCGCAGAGTTTGTTAGTTTCTGAATCCGAAGATGAAAACAAAGATTTTAGTTTCAATAATTTGAATAAAAATGATCCGAAGAAAAGAAGCAAACGCATACTGGACAGTGACGATGAGGAGGACCATAATGAAAAAAACATTAAAGAGAAACAATTACCAAAAGGTAAAAATAAAATTTCAACATTAATTGATTCAGAAAGTGATCAAGAAGCAGAAGAACCTAAAATAAAATTTAATGTTCAAACGGATACTCGAGATAATAAACAACTAAATTTTAAAGAAATTAAACAAGATCGAAAAAAAAGCTCTAAGGTTAATAAAAAAACAAAACAGAAAGCGGATAAAACTCAATTCAATTTGAAAGAAAATACAGATGCAGAAAATTCTGATTCAGATGAGAACACAATCAAAAAAAATAAGAAAGCTAAGAAAAAATCATCTCTGGTAGATAGTGAATCTTCCAGCGAAGAGTCACAACCCGAAATCAATGAATACGATTTGGAGACTTCAGCCAGAGAAGCAAATTTTGAAGAATACAACAATGTGGATAGTTTAAGGAAAACAGATAGCAAAACTAAAGTTATAAGAGTAATAGCAAAATGTATACTATAAAGCCGAAAAACTTACAAAATTAACTTTATTTTAGGCTTCGGCCAAAAAGGCTCTGGATGAAATGCAAGCTATTCAAAGTGAACAGCAAAGATTACATCGAGAAGCTCATATTAGGTAAAAATAAGCTGGAAAGAGTCACCTGTTGTGACAATAATATATTCCAAAATTATTTTTAACTTTAAATTTGTTTTTGCTTCAGTATTCCTTACCACAAACCAAAAAAACACACGTTAGACGAATTTCTTAAGAGACGTACTCTTATACAACCACAAAAAGCTAGCCCAGTTGCTGCAGCAGCAGAATCAAGAAAGCTAAAAATGACACGCGAGGAGCTAGAGGAATATGCGTAAGTTTATTATATTTTTAAATCGACCTTGGTAAAATATATCTTAGTCTAATTCAAAGAATGCCCCTTAACTTTACACGTACCTATAAATAATATTTTTTCTTAACATCAAAGTAATGTTTTGTTACGAGTTGCTATGTTTATAGCAATTGCACTAAATAAATAAAGGCAACCTAATAAAGTTCAGTAAAAATTATAAAAACTTTAAATAATTAACGAATTTATGTCTTTTTTCTCGACCTGTCCAACTCAGTAAACTTATGGAAGAACGTGCCAAAGAAGCCACAGAATTTTTTAAACCAGAATCTGAAAATGAAGATGAAGACAACGAAGGTGTTGTAGACAAACCAGCCACAATACTTGAGGTATACGATCAAAATACACCACCCAACTTACCGAATGAAATTGAAACGCAGGAAGCAAATTCTTCTGCCGACAGCAATAATATAACAAATGAACTAAAAGAAAATTTAGATGGTGTCCAACTAACTGAAGAGGAGTTGGCAGAACTGTTGGCAGAGGAACATATCAACGATGCAGAGGCGGAGTTAGCAACTCAAGAAAGTCCCACGTGTTCAAAAGTTGTAATAACGGAGGTAATTGAATTGCCTAAACTAGATATGAACACCGTCCGAATAGGTCCGGTAAAAAAACTCACTCTTCGCTCATCCCTAAATATTAAGCAATTGCTGGCGGAAAAAAATCTTACCAGAAGCCCCTCACTAAGCGGAGATCCTAATAAATTAATAGATTTAGATACGGGAGATTTAATAGAGAAGAAACCAACTGGCATAGAAAATCTTATGAAACGTTTGATGTCCTCAGTTAAGGCTAGAAAATCAAAGGGTTCGGAAACTTGCAGTATACTTTCGGTGGAAAATGGCAAAATAGAAATATCCAAGGTGAATATATGTCTAACGGAAACAAATGATGTTCAAAAGGAACCAAAGCCAGGTGCTGCTTATTTTGAGCTAAAAAAGAACCTTAAGGAGATTATTAAAAAAAAACGTTTAGAAGAATTAAATAAAAAACAAGAAGATGAATTGGAATATAGTAAATGTCTAGCAGAAGACGAGGACGATGATGATTCTATAGAAGGAGAAGGCAACAATAATAAGGAAGAGAGCGAAAATGAAGAAATTGAAATAGAAGAGTATGAACCAGACAATAAACCCAAAAATAAACTTGTGATGGTAAGTAAAAGCTATACACATATGTTTTTTTATTTAACTAATTTCAGTAATTTAAACAAAAAAAGATTGATGAGGAGGAAGATGCTTTAGTGGTAGATGATGTTGATGAAAACAACGAAGATGAACAAATAGGAGATTTTGTAGAAGTTAACAGTGATGAAGATGCTGACGACAGCGATAATGATGACGAGGACGATAACGAAGACGATACCACAGAAGAAGAAGAAGAAAATGTAGAAAAGTCACAACGTAAAAATCGTATAATTAAAGCGTTTGATGATTCAGACGAAGAAGAAGGTGCAAATGATGATATTGACTTTCTTAAAACTCAACCACCAATTACGCAACCCCCTCTTTTCGATACCCAACAATCCGTAAAAACTTCTTTAGAAGATAAAGAAAATGAATTGATGGCTTTGTGTTCGGGAACATTTGATGCAACACAAAAAACTTCCGCCACTGCATTAATGTCACAAATACCAATGACACAAAATAATGGCAAACCCGTGAATGATGAGGAGTTAATGGAATTGTGTTCGGGAACATTTGATCAACATTTTAAAACACAAGAGCCAACAAAAAGTAATAAAATTGTGGAAAACCTTACAACAAAGTGCAATAAAATTTTATCCAGCGACGAGGACAACGATGATAAAGATAAGAACAAAGAAAATAAGCCACGTTTGAAAAAGTTGACAAAAAAACTTAAGAAAAGGAAAGCAAAACTTGGATTTTCAGATGACGAAGAGGAAGAAGAGGAGGACGATGATGATCGGAAAGAAGAGTTTAATAAACAAGAGGTTTTAGCAGTGGCAAACGAAGAAGAACCAGAGACTTTTGTTGACTATGATTCTGAGGAAAATGAAATTTTAATACAAATGACTAAAAACGAAAGAGTCAAACAGGCCCAAAACTTTTTCGAAAACGAAGCAGAACTTTCTGAATCGGAGTGGGGCAGTGCCGACGAAGATGAAAAGAATTTGGATAAATATGACATCGAACTGGGTGACGAAGACGAATTTGACAGGGAAAAACTACGAACAGAATTAGGACAAATTCATGCGTAAGCTCCGTTTATTCGAGGTCAAGTTTTTATTAATTATTTAATTTTTTTTTGTAACTTCTAGACGTAAAATGTTAGACGAGGACATACGGGAAGTGAGAAAAATTCAAGAAATGTTGTTTGAAGATGAGGAAAAGGATGGTGTGGGAAGACAAAGAACTTTTAGATGGAAAAACACGGAAAGTGGTTTCAGTTTAGACGATGGACGACCTTACGACGAAAGCGTCGAAGGTCAAACTTGCGACAGTGGCGATGAAATCAATGAACATCAGTGGCGCAAAATACGTTACGAACGTGAACAATTTCTTAAAGAGCAGGGTCTAAGGCTGGGCTCTGAAAACATCACAAACATTTTATCTAATACTACTATACAATCACCAAACACTACAACTGCAAGCACTACAAATACAAAAAAAATACAAATTATAACGTCGAAAAAAACTTCTGTATCGTCGTCCGATGCTAAAAAAGGGACTTCGTTTCTTATATCAAAACGTATATCAGCCATACCAAAAAAAAATGTACGTGGCTCGTTTTTGGTGCGCGACAAAGAAACCCTTAAAAAGTTAGCTGGTCTGACAAAGGGCACTTTAACATCTATTGCTGCCTCTGATATGGTTGACACAGCTGGTACTGTCTCTATTAAGAGTATAAAGCCAAAGAATTTTGTCTTTGCTACTCTTACAGAGGAGGAGCATGAAAATCTCAAGCGTAAAGCTGATGATTTTTTAAATAGCAGTAATGAAAATGGTACAAATTTTATGAAGAAACCAAAAAATGAACCACGGCGCGATAAATGTTTTATAGATCAGTTACTATGAAGTGTTATGTAAAATTTTAGTTAGTTTTATATAAATGGGCCCCTGATAAAAAAATTTAGTTTCATAGTTAAAAATAAGTTATAGAAGTTAAGTAATCTTATAGATATTATTTTATAAATATTCAAGTGTTTCGAAATAAATTGAACGTTATCTTTAAATATCTTTGCTACATGTTAAGTTGCAATTAGGGGTCGAAAANNAAAAAAAAAAAAAAAAAAATAAAACCCAACATGATGTTCGTTAAACTTGTTATTGTTTGTTTTATGTACTTTTCAATGACAGTTAGCTTGACCATCTGCTGGGTTGTTTATGTCACCTTGTATGAACTTGCCTTGTTCCTTTTCACCACAAATTTAGGAGTTACTTAAAAAAAGATCAAATACCAAACAGTTGTGTACTTAAAAAAAAAAAATTTGATTCACCATAATTTTAATTAAAAAAATGCATATATCCCGTTAAAAAAAATTTGGTTTATTTTTAAACAAACTCTAATTATCATTTCTAAAAAAAATTAATTTTTGACCAGAAATAAAACGGATAAATATTTGTTACTGGGCAAGTTAAAAATAAAAATTTTAAAATAACATTAAAATGTTGCTCATAATTATTATGGTCATCGATATTAATAACAATTTTTATTCTTACAAAAATACCCTATTACTTATAAACGATTCATAAATTTATTAAAGATTTAAAAAACAAGTTTTCAACTTTTATAGACCGATAGTTTATACTGGCTAAAAAAGTCTCATCAAACGATTGTACAATTATACACCAAGGTGTATTTATTTTTAAGGTGGCAACGCTATAGCAACTAATAAACTAATGCAACAACAACATGCATTTTGTATTTGTTAAGGGTTAGAGATGTCAAATATAACAACAAATACAACATGTCAATAAAAAATTAAATAAAAGGTAAATATTAACAAATTGCCTACAAAAAAATAAACAAGAAGTGTGCTGTAAACATAGAAAAGAAATAAGTATTTAACTATTTGAAAAAGCCCAACTTGTAAAATAAATACATACACAAAAAATTTTTGTTCGTGCTATCAGTCTTCTTTAGTGTTTATATGCACATACTTACATATGTATGTATGAATTAATGTGTGGCAAACAATAAATTATTAGAGTTCAAAGGTGAACCTCGTATTGAAAGAATTTTTTTTTTATTAATAGAAGACAAAGACGGGTTGATTAAAATAGTGGATTAATAATGGTGGCTCCTTCAAAATTAAGTCAAGTATTTACATATGAATCTTGGGTGCATGCTGTATCGGGGGCGGCTGTAAGTAAAGATTTATTTATGCATAAAATAGTATAATTATATACATATGTACATGTCCATAAGAACATACATATATGTATGTACATATGTACGTATGTATGTATGTAGTTACTTATTAAAAATACATATCGCTAACTTATTTGAATAGCGTCATATTTCAAAAGTCTATTAAGTAAAGCTGTTAAAAAAGTTTAATTAATTAATTTTGCTTTTTTACATACATACATATTTGCTATTTTACATCCATACATATCTACACGTTTGTATGTATGTAAGTATATGCATTAAATGGTAATTTTAGTTTTTAAAAATTAAAAAAGTTTATTTGCTGTAAAACAGGAATATACATACATAGGTACATAAGTATGTATATGTATATAATCCTCTTAAATATGACCTTATTGAAATAAATATGTGATATACATCAATATTATTAAACAAAAATTATTTTTTTTTTAAATTAAACTTTAACAAATTGTATTTTCAATAGGGTGGCTGTATAGCTATGTCAACCTTTTATCCACTGGATACCGTGCGTTCAAGATTGCAACGTAAGTTTAAAAACGCTTCTACATAATTATGACCATATCTAGCAAATACTTGCTTTTAAATAAAGCGATACTTTCAATAGTTTGTATTGACTTGACAGAATATTAAATATAATTGTTCGTTTTATTTTTCATATGGTTGTACATTTAGAAAATGTGTACACTATGAGTTGTTTCTTTTACAAGATTATTTTAAACATTTTTTTATCTAAGCTGCAAAACATGTTTAATTCTTCCAGATCTACTATATTGTCTACATTATAATTCTTCTTCCTCGTTCTCATTTAAACGATTTTTAAATTCTGTTGGCAAAATATGGCTTTTTTCATTACCTTGTCGAATTCTTAAAAACCAACAAACATAAATATTTAACTAAACATGATTTTTTTTTAGTGGAAGACCCTGATAAAACAGGAGAGGCACGCAGTACCATGAAAGTCATAAAGGAAATCGTTTTGGGCGAAGGTTTTCAATCGTTATATCGAGGTCTTGGGCCGGTCTTGCAAAGTTTATGCATTTCAAATTTTGTATACTTTTACACGTTTCACAGTTTAAAGGCACTAGCAAGTGGTGCTGATAAGAAACAGCAAAGTGCTCTAAAGGATTTAATGTTGGGCGCCGTAGCAGGGACTATTAACGTTTTAACCACAACACCATTCTGGGTTGTTAACACTAGATGCCGTATGCGCGATGTGGCTAGCACTTCAGATGAAGTAAACAGGTATTACAAAAGTCTTTTTTCCGGTCTACATTATGTAGCTAAAACAGAAGGCGTTAAAGGTTTATGGTCTGGAACAATACCTTCACTCATCTTGGTATCAAATCCTTCATTGCAGTTTATGATGTATGAACTTTTAAAGCGCAATTTAATTAAATATTCTAGTAGTACAGAAATTTCCAGTTTAGGATATTTCCTAATTGGCGCCGCCGCGAAAGCATTTGCTACCGTCTTAACCTATCCATTGCAACTAGTACAAACAAAACAAAGACATCGATCAAAACATAGCAATGGTCCATCGACTTCAAAACAAACCGCTGGTGCAAAGCAAATGGGCATGATACAAATGATATTGGATATAATAAAACATCAAGGCTTCAGAGGACTTTTCCGTGGAATGGAAGCAAAAATTTTACAAACTGTCTTAACGGCTGCTCTTATGTTTATGGCTTACGAAAAAATCAACAACACTGTTGTTTTACTGCTAAGAAAAAATCCAACCAAAGTTATTCAATAGGAAAAGAAAAAATTACTGAAAGTTGGTTAGATTCACATGTACAAATAAGAAACTTTGGTTGAAGAAAAATTATAGTCATATATTTAAGGTTGCGGCGGAAATGTTGTACATTCCAAAAGATTTAGTTTTCAATTTTAAAATATTTGTATGCACAAGTATCTATCTCTATGTGTGTGTAATTTTAAAATGTATTTTATGCTTAGAAACCAAAAGCGTTTTGCATTTTTTAAAAAAATTAAATGAATAATTAAATAATTACAACAATTTTTTAAGTTATTATCAAAAATTATCGATCAGCTTCAAAAAGGTGCAATTAACTCATTAATAAAAGGTAGCAGCAAGTTAGTTAGCATAAACGGTTTTATTTTAAATATCGCTGATAGTATGTTAAAATGCATACCATTTGGCTATTTTTGTTTAATAGGTATGTATGTTTTACTTTACTAGCACCAACTTGCAACGAGAATATAAAATAAAATTTATTATCTTAAATATCTAAAAATAGAAAAAATTTGAAAATAAGCTAGTGCATTTAGGCTGATCACATAATAAATGCTAATATGTATTAGCATTTGCACCATGTATGTGCACCTATACCTACTTGGTATAGGTGCACCGTGGAGTGGCTCTTATTTGGTGCAAGGTCAATAGGGTTATCATTCAGCTATCATATTTTTAATCAAGATGGATTATATAAATTCATTCGCTTTGATCAATCAGCCTTTTTCTATTTGACGTGGTCAGTTTTGAATCAACATTAATTTAACACAACGTCAATACTAATTTTATATCCCTTAACAGTCTAAAGCAGAATTTGACTGTTAATAGTATTGTAAATTAAATACAAAACACATACCTACCTAATATTTTAATCAGCTAATTAATAATTTGGTGGCAAATTGAGTGTTAGTTTGTAATGTATCATTAATTAGTACCTACATAAAGGCATTATATTAAACAATAATTAAGAAAAAAAATTGCCCAAAATTATCTAAAAAAATTAATTTTTTATAAAAAAAGTAAATTTATTAAAAATATTCGTTTGTAAAAGATATTTTTATTCAGAATTTTCTTAAAGAATTTTTTAAGTAAAAAATTTATTATACGTACAGAGTCTTCACTAAAGTTTTATTTACATATTCTCAATTTGCTCTGTTGATTTACTACCATCCTCCTCCTTGGTGGGTTCATTTGTATCTGTATTTATCTTCTCTTGTACGGTCTCCAAATATTTCTCTTTATTTTCCGGCTCAATTTTGTCAACTTCTTTGTTAGAGTCTTGATTAGCTCGAGCTAATTCAATTAAGTTGTATTTTTTCATTGCCATATAATCGTCCACTACTGTAAGACAGCATAGTCCTTTAATAACTTCAACAATTAAGGATCTCTTGGCGTGTTTCAAATCGACTTTATTTTTTACGTTTTTAGCGTGTATTAAATCCGCTATTTCACGTATTACTTGATCACGTTTTATGTCGTTATTAAAACGTTTATTAAAAACTATGGAGAAAGTAGTGGGATCTTTGAGAAAATATTTATCACATAATTGACCAGCCGTATCTACAATATCCTTGTTGTTAGCTTTGCAAACTGCATATATTGGCACTAAACGTAAGAGATGTCGTGTTTTCTGTTGTTTTGTCTCTGCTATGTCTTTTATTATGCTACCAGCAATCGCTATGGGATCATCAAGTGTGGTTTTAATAAAAACACAATTTGAAGCTCCTGTATCAACAACTTGAAAACGACGTTTGACTGAGAATTTTTCTTTTTGGTGCGTAGCATTGATTTGTTTTTGTAGTTCATCAGCTATATCGTCACTTGCCGGATCCACATCGTTTTTACATGTTTTTTTACCTTCTTGTTCATTTACTTCATCATTGTGGTCGTTTTCTTCTGGGCCATACAATTCGTTGGCGTATTGATTTAGAAGATTGTAACACTCTCGCACACAGTCCCTTTCATTGAAATTACATGTTGCTAGGAAGCCTTTTTGACCAACTTCCAAGTATTGTTTTCTATTAGGCTGATGGAATTTCTTCCTATTTTGAAACTTTTGTTTTTTTGCCAATGGTTCACTCATTTTTCTTTTTGTGTTGTATGGAGTTTGACATTAGCATGACGAAAAAAAAAGCAGCTGATTAACTGAGGCCACTTGATATATATTCGCCTTGCTCACATGCTACATCACACAAGGCGAATCAACATTAGGTGGCGGTGAGATTACAACAAGTAAAATTTTGTTGTTTTTTTGTTTTTGAGAAGTGAATCAAGGCAAATTTGACGTGGAGACTCTGTGTAAACACGCCTTGGCAATAAGCCGATAAAATACGTACACCAAGGCGAATTCATATACCAGGTGGTGTCGAAAAGCCAG
>NDXZ01003673.1:0-11838 GCA_003055125.1 Paykullia maculata | reverse complement strand
TGAGCTCGAAAAGGTTAAGAACCACTGGTCTAGAGCAAAGGCTTGTGTAAGCGCGTGACGCAGTGATAGTCTGATACCCGTCCAAACCAGTCGGATCTCGGAATATCACTGGGTGATGAAGGAAGCCGAAAAGGGACCCATAATCATAGTGGTCTGATTCGGTATCACTCCTACAAATATATATGGCCCTATGCTCCTTACAGAAGTAAAAAAATATATATAATATATTTTAAAGCTAAAAAATTAGCAATTATAGGTGAATTATACCTAATTATAAATTTTAAAATTTTTAGTAAATACTGTATTAATGCATTAAATTCTTGACTTAAATAACATTTGATAAATAAATATATTATTTATAAAAAAGTTATTTAAACTCTTGAAAATAAACTAAGCACTATTTCAATATATAAATCCGACCCCTGAATGACTGAATGCCTGTTTCGCTGGCGGGCGGTTGATTGGTTGATTCACAGTCAAAGCTTACAGTTGCCAGAAAAAAAATAAAAAATAAATGTTAATTACTCTAACGATTTTGCTCCAATGAGTTGTAAAGTATGTAATTGAGTTTTGTGCATCCTTTTTGTCAGTTGATTTTTTCACTTTCCCACCGATTTTAACAGAGAAAAAGGGAAATTAATTAGAGAAAGATTTTTCTTTCATACGTAGTTGGTTTTTCTTTTTTAAACGAAAATGTCTATTTTCTTTTCCTTGTTTTTTTTTGGGTTGCTGCTGTTGCGGAAAATGATAAGATTTGCTAATTTTGTTTTAATTTATTCCATGAATTTAATTTATAACCAGTTTAATGACTTAAACAAACAAACAAAAAAAAAATGAAAATTTATTTGAAATTAATTTAAAATTTTTCTATGGCTGTGTTGTGTATTTGTTTTATTGCAATTGTTATTAATTGCAAATTTTAATGTATTTGGTGTTGTTTCTAAATGTGTATTTAACAAAATCTAATTTAGTAAATATAACAAAAAAAAAACAAAATAAATAATTTTAATTAAATGAGATAAAAACGTAAATATGTACATATTAAAATAAAAACTATGAATATTCTTTTGGAAACAAAAGCAAAAAATATTGCATTTAACTAAAAACTAATTTACTTAAATTATATTAAAAACATAAATGTTGAAATTCAAATATTTAATACATAAAATGTCAACTATGTTTACAGCAAATTATTTATTGTAATTGCAAATAAATTAAGCGTAAATTTGTTAAATTTTTAACATTAAAAGTTTTATTACAAATTTTTTGAAAAACCTTTTTCCCAGGGCTTGAAAAAATTTTTTTTTTAAAGCAAAGTTAAAGCAACTTCTCGCTTAAATTTTATACGCACATCGAATGAAAATACAATGAAAATATATAATGAATTGAGTAAAAGCAGGGGGAGCAGTATCCATCACCATTTTCGCACTAAATACAAAAGAAAGCCATTTAATAAAATGTTTATGACATACATAAACAGACAATAAAAAATATAAAGGAAAATAGAATTAAAAACGCCATGTTTTTTTTTTAAATATTTGTATTGATTTAACTCAATTTCGAGTGATAATATTCCAAAAATCATTTGTTATGCAAATTCTAATAGAAATATAACGCGAAAATAACCCACCAGAGGCTCCTTTATTAAAGGTTCTATTTAATTTGTAATTAAACTTTTTTTAATAGAAAAATATTATAAATATTTTTTTGCTTGGATTTTTTTTTTAATTCAATCTTAAACACCGCATGTGTACAATTCACAGAAATTTTATATTTTTAGTGTTTCAATAAATTTAGAAAGTCTCTTACTTTAACTAACTTCAATTTCTATTTTATATTTTAGCAAACAAATGTGCTAATCCTATTTTTTGAAATAAAATAAAATAAAGTTTATATGTGTAGATGTTTCTTTATTTGAATTTTTCTATCCCAATCAAGAAAAACCGGCTAAGTTATACACAGGAAAATTTTACTTACGTAAGTCTTGATGAAGAGGGAGGAAAGGAGATTATAAAGGAATGCATTTCTTCTTGTACGTGAATTTCGATTTGTTTTTTTTTATTCGTACGTCTACATACTAGGGATGGGCAAATGCTTCGATATGTTTCTCAATATCGTTGCCAGTCGATATATGTCGATTTGAAAATATCGATATATCGGTGTATCAATATTTTTCGCAAATTCATAATATAAGAAAAAACGAACTTTATTAACAAAAAAAGTGTTTGTTTGATGTTTAACGGTTTGTGTTTAAACTACAAAGTAAGACGCTGTAAAAATGTAATTCAACCAGTAACTATCAGATACTGACATAAGGAGCTCCCTCTGTTTGAGTGAAAGCACCAAGGCAACCTGACAAATTGAATAACTAAGGGCGACTTCAGAAAGAACAGGCGTTCAATGCTAGACACATACAACTTCACATGGTTAAGACTTTGTTAAAAATACCATAAAAACAAAACAATGTAATTGACAAGATGAATGCATAATAGAACCGCTAACGCTTAATGCAACTCAACAAAAATATATTCAAGACTAATTTTTTGCGTATAGAGTTTGAAAGTTACGGGTGTTGCTATAGACTTGCAAATATGTACCTTAAATATGATCAAATTTGTCGTATTGATATATCGATAATTATAATTATTTATATTCGTAATAAGTAGATACAAAAAATGGTATCCATTGGTTATCATGACGTTTTAATAGTAGTGTTACCATAGTGCGGCTAAGAAGTCAGAAGTTTTAAAACGGATACATTTTTCAAACTTTTTAAGACAATTATTTTTAATTTTTATTCTGGCTCAAGTTCATTTAAAGTTCTTAGAAATTTAATTTTTTATTGTGGCAATGACTGAATAATAATGCGAAAATTTAGTTTTTGCCTACACTAGCCGAGTGGAATGCATTTTCGAAACCATCATCAGCTCTTTGATCAGTATTTTAGTGTTCATCTATTTAACTCATCGTTTAATAGGAAATAGTGTATGGTGACTGATTGTTGCCTATATTCACATTTGTCTACCACTAGTTGAGTTGGAACGAAATTTACAACAACAACTTTGTCTGTTTTGTTATTATTCTTTATATGGCACTAGTTTTTATAATTGTCTTAAAACAAAGTTTGTCAAAAAACATTTTAAAATATTTTAAAACTTTTAACAAGGAGATATGACTTAAATAGCATGAATCTATCCTTAGGTTCATAAGGAAACAAATAATATATCTAAAAATCAAAAGTCAAAATTTTAGAAAAATTACATAATATTTCATTTTTTAATTAACCTTAAGAAATATTCTAATTTGGTAAAAGCCTTACCCAAAACAATAAGAAAATAATAATTTTATTTGTCTTCTTATTTAGACCACAACTGACTATAATGGTTGTCGTTATGTGTGTAGGTTTTGCAAGTCCATATTATGTAATAAGGTGGAGTGTACATATTTAAAATGCGAAGCACCCCAATATTGCATTGAGCTTGTTATTTTTTAAATCTGATTAGTTGTGAGCGAGTTAGTATTAAGTGAAAAATGTTCACGATTTTTAAATAGAAACGTTAGTCGTGTAGAAAAAATTCAAGCAAAATTTTTAGAATTTACACTTTCATTTCTAAATTTTACAGGTTCAAAAAAATACTCCTTCATATGCTGATAAATGTAAATTTATTCAATGACAACTTTAGGGGCAAAAAGAGAAATAGCTTCTCTTAATTTTTAACATAGCATTATATGTCGTTCGATAGAATGTACTGATCTTTTAAATAATATTAAACTTTTTATACCTCCTAGGTCCCTAAGGAATAATAATTATCTTTTCTATATAGATATGCATAGAACAACTTATGCCGTAAATTAGACTTTAAGTAGATCTATGCGTGTATTCAGTAAACATTCTAAGCAATTAGATATAAGTCTATCACTTCCTGAACTTAAAATTCTCTTAAATAATTTAATTAAATAGATTTAAGTATACTAGTCTGTAAGGATAGTATTGTTTCCATAGATCGAAATAAATAAATTAACCGATTTATACCAAATTTTAGATTTAGATTTTCAATTTTTGATTTATAAAAAATTTTAGATACATTTTTAATTTAAAAAAAAACTTTAGATACAATTTTAATTTAATAGTAATTTTTAATTTAAAAACAATTCTCTTAATATGTTTAATTCTTTTTATAAAATTTTTCAAAGATTATTTTTTTTTTACAAACAAATTACCAAAATCTGCAATTTTATACAAAATTATTTCATTTTATTTCCAACCTGACTTTACAAACTTTCATATTGGATACTATGATTTAGAAAAAACCTTTTTAATCCAATTTATTAAATGAATTTTGATTTATATTGAGTTTTAAATACTTTACTCATATTTGTTTGCTAGAACTTATTGCTTTTGGCCTAAATTTATTAAATAATAAATTTTTTTTATTGGTGTTTAATTTAAATATCTGTTATTTATTAAACAATTTATTTGAAAGTTCTCACATAAAACCGGTTACCAGTTTCACATTCACAACATAAACAGAACAGAAAAAAAACAATTTTTTATTAATAAATTTAAAGCTCGGCCGCTAAAATCCAAGGCAACAACCGACTAAAATATACTCTACTAACAACATCTTGAAAATAAATCAGGAAAAATATTCATAGTTTTTAGCTTTTAATCGAATAACAAACTTTATGAATTGACGTTAGTTGAACTTTAATAAACAAATTGATTTTAGCATATTTTTACTAGAAAAATACCAGCAAATATTACAGCATCTTTTTTTTTGTGCAAACAAATAAACTGCTTTCACTCACATTTATATTTTCTTTTATTTTTAGCTGGACCTTTTAAGTTAATTGTTTTTATTTTTTTGCTGTTTTGTTTAAACTAAAAAAGTAAATAAAAATAGAAAACAAAAAATGATTTCTGCAAAATTGCATATTTTCAATTGGCATGATTGCCGTTTTTGTACTTATAAAGTACAACTTCGACAAACATAAAATGTTCAATTTATTTAAATGAATACATTTATGGACTTTTAACAAAACACCATAAGTCAAGATAGCAAAATTTTAAAGTTTTTCTAATCCCAAAAACTAAATCTTTCTGACGCCGCATCACGAAAAAAAGTATCGATTCATTTAAAGTTTTTGTTATTTCTTTTTTGGTTTTTTTAATTATTTAAGAAATTGATTTAAGATATTTCGTCAAACCTTTACAGATATGTTCCTACATATATTATTTTCCTGATTTTTTATGTAATTATTACTTTTTTGTATTGATTTTTTTCATGGTTGTTGCATTGTGTTTTGACCACTTATAATTTTACAGATCAATGAGTACATTTGATATTTTTATTTGAAAAAAAAAAATAAAACATTTTTTATGTTTAAACATACGTAAAAACAAATGTAACTAAAGTAATGGTCAATTCAGCTATTAGATAGGGGATAAAGTAATTGCCATTATTTCGTTTTGCACATTTTTTCATTGATTCATTTTTTTATTTGCACTTAAAAAAAATACTTTGTTTATAAATGTGTAACATATGTACTATCTATCTATATATATAAAAATAAGTTGCATTGTGTTAGTAATTGATGTTCTTTAGAATGCGTGAACCGAGTTTCTGCAATGAAATGTGATGTCAATACCAAGGTTTCTATGTATAAACGGTTTCTGTATGTGTATTGGTTCATGAGTTATAGCAATTTTAGTGAACACTGATTTAAATAAAATCGAATTGATTTTTTTATTTTCTTTTTTGCTTTACAAAGTGTGCAGGGGGTTCGCTAGTATAATATAAAACTATCACATACTATGTTGTTACGTTCGTCTGTGACTTTAACGCTTAGTCGTATAAGCGGCGAGTAAACATGTTTTGCTATAAATAAGAAAATATATTTAACATTAAACTATGTGTCGTTGCCACATATTTTTTTAAGGGATTGTGATGAAAAAAACTAATTAAAAAACAATAGAACAAAAAACAAGAAAACAATTAAATATGGAAAATTTAAGCAGTAGATGTCCAACACCACTTTCTACTTGCAAAATTTGCGGTATACTTTAATAATATTTAAACAGCGATAAAACAATCTAAATTTTTAAAGTTTAACCATTAAAACAGTTTCCTCCAAGGTCACTAAGAGATATAAATATAAGACATAAAAGGCGCTAGTAAAGTGTTTAAAAAAACGGCATCACTGGTTTATATTAACTTTTTCGTTTTTAAGCTGTCTTATTTAATTTAAAAAATAAACATTCTTTGACTATTTTGTGAGTCACTGACCTAAACTTTGTTCAACATTTTAAAGAAATGTTAAATTTTTCCACATTTATTGTCTTAGAACTTTTATCATCTCTCTTGTTTAGAAAAGCCACTAGTAGTAATTTAAAAAAACTTTCGCAAATTCGAATTTAAAGAAATATTTAAATCACTTTAAATAAATAGGGATATTCGTTTAATTCCTTGAATGCCTCTTATACCTCTTAAATTCCTTAACTTTCATATAATATTTTAAGTTTTAGAGGTACAAAAGGCATTAAAGCGATCAAACGAATACCCCTAATATTTTCTGTTAAAACCAAATTCATTTTTAAAATTGTTTCTGAATATTTTTGGATTATAATAAAAGAACAAACTTTAATTTTTTTTCTTTGTTTAGGCATCAGTAAATGAACCAACAGTATATATTTTATATCACAAGCTTTTGACAATATATATGATGTCATTTTGTCACAAAACTATTTAGTTTTTTTTTAAATATTAAATTTGACTTAAATTTCCTTTAAAAAAACGAAATCATTTTTTACCAGCATTTATTATTACTTTTGTTACTTAACCTCAACAAAATTTATTTATTATACAAAAAAAGTGGTGTTTACACACCATTTAAAACCAGGTCAATGAAACTGAAAAATGTTATAAAAATGAGACCCTTAAAAACCGGGAGTTTTCTAAAAAATTTTGTAAATTTGTATTCAGAACTAAAATATAAAAGTTAAATAAAATTGAAAATCTATTTAAATTCTTTTTAATTAAGAATACAAATTTTACATTATTTAATTTCCCAAAATTTTAAAAGAATTCTTTGCTATGTATGTTTGTTTGTATGTATAACAAATGCATCAATATTTAAAATAAAACATTCCCTGCAGATAATATTGGACTACGTAGTCTATTGTAGTTTAAATGGACTAGTTACACCATGGTCCAATGTAGCGTAATCATGGACCATGTTAAAACAAATGGTTGTATTTCAACATGGCAAGCTTTTAAAAATTTCTATTATTATTGTTAATACAAGAAAATATAAATTTAGCCATAGCAATTAGTTAAAAATAAGTGAATCAAATGAAGAATAAATAAGTAAGAAATTATTAATACTTACAACTCTAAATTAAAAAAATTTTTAACAACAAAAAAACCTATTGTCCAATTATTTTAATTTATTCCGATATGTATATGCATGCAATGACACATTGAATAGATGGAAACTATATTAAAAATTTTGAAAGGATTTTGTGTAGAGAACTCTCCATGAGTCCTGAAAAAATTATTATATTGCTATAGGTAATTTTAATTATGTATTCAATTTTATATCATCTTAATAATAAAGTCTATTTTAGCCGCAATAAGCAATTACTCCTCGAATGCTGATCAAGAATTGAGATCCGCACTTCTAGTGATATAAAAAAAAAACACTTTTGTCTTAAAAAATTATGGATGGTTGAATAATTTATAAGAATATTAAATAAATAATAAAATAATATGTTTTAATGTAAGCTTTTTATTTCACATTATTGAATACTCCATAGAGTTGTGACATGGAGTAGTTTTACAACTGACATTATTGAGTACTCCATGGAGTAATCCGGTGTAATGAGAAGCTAGACTTATGGTCTAGTCGTTGGACATCGTAATGATAAATCGACCACCTTTTTACCATATATTTAGAGTAGTTTTGGAGTACTCCTACTCCTTTGTGCACTACTCTTTACACGCATGTATGGACTATTCTCGTTATCTGCAGGGTTTATACAAATAGACAAACATACATACATACATATATGTTTCCAATAAATTTTTTTTCTTTATACACAAGTTTATCTGCGTTTGTTTGTGCATGTGTTTGTATGAGTAGGTACCCAGCAGCGAAAAGAAGTAGTAGTGTCAGACAGAATGGCTTATTGCCCCATTTCATACTCATACATTTTTTACACACGATATTTTAGCTAGCCAAGGCCTTTTGCGTTCCCTTCTCTAGCAGGCCTGATTAGATCCCTTCTTCATTAGAATTTCTTCTTTATAAATGAAGGCCTCTAAAAGTTCGCCGCGGGTATCAAACAAATTATTTAAAAAAAAACAGTTTAAACAAATATTTTCATTGCACAATGTATTGTATCCTTCGAAATATTTTTAGTTACTTTATCTACATATACATTTTTTAATGTACCTGAGTTTAAAGGAGAGGAAATAGGGGCATTAATAAGTTTTATGAGTGGAATATATTTGATTCCATTTTGGAATAGCTAAAATAACACTTCGGTTTTTTAAAAAGTGCAACTAAACAGAAAAAAAAAATTCCGAAAAATAACACATAAAAATAGTTACATATATATTTATTTATTTATTTTCTACTTTAATATGTGTTAAAAATGGCATACATTAATGGAATTAAGTATTCCAAGTAAAAGAAAATACTTTAGCGTGAAAATGATGAATTTCTGCCAAAATCAAAAATATTGTTAATATTTTTATTTTTTTTATAAAAATACGAGGCTGTCTTTGGATGTGTAAAGGTAATTTTAGTAATGTGTTTGACTTTTGTTCGCCATATAAATGATAAAATTTCAATAGATATATTTTTGTTTTATTTAACTAATTTGCTTTTTTAATTTTTTTCGAAATAAAATAATATAATTATAAAACTTTTTGTTGCAGCTTTTGATTTAAATAGATTTATTAATTTTTTTTTTCTATCATAAATAGAAAATATATTTATTTTTTTGATATAAGATACACTTTTTGCAAACAACAAATAGTTAAAAACATGTTGAGAATATATTGTAAATTTTCTATTAATAAAATCGAATATTTCAAGAACTCTTTACATATGACTGATTTTAGAAAAATTAGAAATTCAATGATATTTTTATAAACTTCTAGTTTCTTGTGTTTGCCTATAATGGTAGCGGTCTCTTATTTCTTTTCCTTTTGTCTCTAATGCCTTCTTAGTCTCTTAACAACAAAACGTTTTTCGTATGTATACATTACTACTAATATATTTGAAATCTGTGCATCATATATAGTCAACAACAGCTAACATTTTTCCGGCAACAAATCAAAAGCTTATTTTTGTAAAGTTATGTTACTAATGAATTTTTTTTTTACTGTTAAAGCTGTTTAATATTTTTAAGGAAAATATATACACATGTCAAGCATTTTTGTACACATAAAAAAATTATAAAAAAAATTATTTAATATAGACAAAAAAAATACGGTTGCACTATCAAAGACGACTAATATATGTGGTGAAGCTGACAAGCGGACTAATATTGCACATGTTTTATGCATAAAATCATTTAAAAATTTTGTTTAACAACTTAAAATTGTTTTGCTATATATTTTGCTCAATCAATTAAATAAATTGTTTGAATATTTCTCGTTTACCCATTTAAAGAAATAACTCTTTCTGGATTAAATTGAAAAGTCATTTTTAATTAATACAAATCCATTCAAAGCAAAATATATGACAAATGTTTTAAAAATATGTAGAAATGAAAAATGATTATACAGAACATATACCTAAAACTCTAGGTATACCCAAATATAATATATGAAAAACTTTTTGCTGAAAAGAAAACAATTAAATACAAACACATATACATACATATTATGCACATAAACATGCAAATATATTAAGTTGGTATGTTGATTTTATTAATCTCCTTGTTATACTTAAAATATGTTAGTAAAAACGCCTTATAAAAAACAATTAATATGTAGATACGACACATATGTAGGTAGACCTTACGTCTCCTGAACTAATAGTTTTAAATCAATTTTCATAGAATTTAATCGCTCTGAAAAGTTTAACTTATTATTATTATTACTTTTTGTGTTAAAAAATTTGCCTTCATCACTTGAAGAAAGTCAGCCATTTTTAGTTTTGTAGTTCAAACTTTATATCTATAGTAAAATATTAACGTGACTGATTGAACACATAGAACTAGAGGCATGAACTTTGGACTGTGGGTTCCTCTATTGTTGTATAGATCCACTGAGAAGGGATTTTGTGAAAATTCAAATATTTAGGGGGTAAAAAGTATACAAAAAGGGGAAAATCGGTAACAAAAAAAACAAAAAATTTTTAAAAAGCATTGTATTCTACTCAAAAAATAACTAGATTGGTGTCTGGTACTGGAAATTTTGAGGCCTGGTAAATTATATTTTTGTACTTTTTGGGACCCTTATAAATACTAAACCAATATATATAGAGACAAAATTAAAACATCGTTCGTCACTCCTCTAAGAAATAAAAATATGTTCCAAAAAATTGGGATTAAACTAAGGAAAAATGGGAAAACATTTTAATTAGTAAAAAACCGGTCCGATTTGTATAAAATATGAAACAGGATTTCCTTTAGACATAAATAATTACGTGGAGTAGCAAAGCAAACCGGGTTCAAGCTAGTTTTTTATAAAAAAAACAATAAAACTATGCCCTTATTTTCATTTAAGTTAGTATAAATACGATTCTACTAAATCAAATATTCACCTTTCTTTTTTAAATTTAATAAAAATCCATAATATTTGTCAGTAATTTATAAAGTTTTGTGGTTTTAACTATAAAATATTCATTCATTTTTGTGGTAAGAACCGACATGATATAAAAATGTTACATTTGTTTGTAATTTTGCAATAAAATTATGTATAAATAAAATATAAATGGAAAAGACCAAACTCCATTTTAATTTAATTAACAATTTCAATTCATTTCTGCTTGTATTTTTATACGTTTGTAGCTCGTTTATCATATAAAATATATTATAGATTTTATTTATTTTAAAGTTTTTTTTAATTAACTTTTTTTAACTTACCTTGTGCTAAAATTTTTTGAGTTTTTAATAACAAAATAGCAATTATTGTTATTGTAATTTTTTTTAAATAATGCCAGTTACTATTTGTTGTTGTTGTCGCTCTTGCTACTGTTGTCAGCGGAAATGGCGACATTTTTGGCGCCATTTCAAATTGTCTGCTGCCTTTGCAAAGTGACTAAAATGTGAAAATTTTTTCTAATATTTTCTTAATTTTTAGTTTTTGGATGAATAAGTTTAACTGCAAAGAAATGAAAAAAAAAATAGAATAAAAAGTGAATTAAAATTCATGTTACAAATGTATAACTAATGAAAGAAAAAAATATTTAAATTTGTATGTATGTATGTATGTGTATTGTAAAAACTCATTTTAAATTGTTATTTTTTCAATTAGTCTTACTAGAGCAATAATAATATTTAGTTGTAAATTTCATGCTTAATAAATTTCAAATCAATTTAGCTAATTAGTTAAGTAGCGAAAAATATGTCAAAGCAAAAATGTGAACAAAATATAGAAAAAAATAAAAATAAATTAAAATTTATTTTTAATTAAAAACAATGATAAAAGTTTGAGTAGAGTGACGTGGATAGCCTGGGGAGTAAAAGATATGTAACCGACTGTTTAAGGGAGATTTTTTTTCATTCAATGCTGATTTTAAAATTCAATTTTTATGGATTAATGATTTTTAAAAAAACCTCATACACGCAAAGAAAAAACATGGTTGAAACATGATCACGAC
>NDXZ01003663.1:0-11341 GCA_003055125.1 Paykullia maculata | reverse complement strand
CCCCCTTTTCCATTATCATCACAATAACAAATTAGCCAAAATGTTGTTAAAGGCTATAGCCAACCCCCTCCCCCTAGTTAAATGATATTTTTATGCCGGTGGGGGTACTGTATGGAAATATTTCTATATATTAACTGAAACTTTAGAGAATTTTCTTCACAAAAATATAATTTATTAATAATTTTTAATAAAATATAATATCTTGAGACTTTTCTATAACAAAAGAATTTTCTAAAATTTTCTTTGTGAAAAGAGAATTTTTAGAATATTCTTTTCAAAAAACTGTTTATAGTTAATTCTCTAAATAAAAAAAAAAATTTACAACAATTTTTAAAAATTTAAAAATTCTCCATAAAAATTTTTTTTATCAAAAGAAACTATTAAAAATCGTCTATTAAAATTATTTATAAGAAATTCTCTACCAAAAAAAATTTATCGATAATTTAAAAAAAAATTGTCGACTGTTCCCTAGAAAAACTTTTTCCCCTACAAAAAGAATATTTATGAAAAATTCTGTATAAAAACATTCTATTGAAAAACAATTAATACAAAATTATTTAAAAAAAAGGATTTCTCTTTACAAAAAAGATTTTATTGAAAAAAATTGTATTAGAAGAAAATTTACCGGCAACTCTCTCAAATAGAAATATGTTGTTGACGAATTCTCCAACAAAAAAAAATTGAAAAATGAAGGTTTATTAAAGAATTTATCATAAAATCTAGTAACAATTATTATTAATTCTCTTTAAAAAAAAACATTCTTTTACAGCTCCTGTCCCAAACAAACACTTATGTTGGCCAACAATTGCACATATTCTAATGAAAATAGTTAGAATACATGAACCTTAAATTAACATTAATGTTTCTTTGATTGTTCGTACTTGCAAAGAGCACAAACATGCAAAAGTATTGCAAATCCCGAAACCAAAATCAAAAACCTGAATGTCTGCCGGTAACAAACGGCCATGGCTGCCTGCATTTTTGAACATTTATTATTATGAGAAGCAATTAAGACACATTAGTTGGCCAAGTTTCACAAAGTTTCGAATAATGCCGCCTCTATATACACGAATACCTTGATTCCAATTTGTGTATGTAAAATGTGCAACAGCAACATCTAGTTGCAATGGCCACATTCAAACAAACAGGCAGCAAACATTTTTAAGCCCTTAATTAGCGTTATACAATTTTAACTGCAAACAAAAAAAAAACGAATGAAAAAAAATATTTTGCAAATATACAAATGCACTTTGGTAAAGGAAATAAAATATAACTTAGAAAGAAGCGGCCTTTTTATGTGAAAGATGAAAATGATGATGATAATGTTGCCTACAACATAGAGAGCCGACTGGCTGGTCTGTAATACCATGGACAGCATTCTTAGAAAACAATTTTTAAAGCTGCCAATTGAGTTGTTCACTGAACATAAGATTTAAGTATTTAATGTAATTTTTTTTTAAATTCTACTTACAAATGTTAAATATTAAGACAGATGTGTGGAGAGGAAAATGGCAAAGCATCTCCTTTGCCTTTTTTTCTATGAAAAAGGGAAAACAAATTTTTCAGATAATTTTTTTATAACTTCTCTGTTTATGAGAAATTGTCGATAAACACTTAAAACATTTATGAACATTACGTAGACCTAACAAATGCAGCAATTTTATATATACTGCCCTTATATGATATTTTTTTGAAGAAATTAGTTGAGAACAAGCAATGCAAGCCTTCATGGCAGCACATGTTGTATGCAAATGTCCAATCTGGCCATAATTAGACTAAGGACAACTACCAGCCGACAGTCTGTCATTACTAGAGTAAAGGCTTCGGTAGCGCGCTTCCAAGTGACAGTCCAAACATGTCACGGGTCAGAAATAGCTGGCTAACAAAGGAGGTCGAAAAAGGACCCATAATTAGGTTTTCAAATTAGCCTACTTTTTATAGTGCCTATACTGATTTGACTTTTTCATTATTTGAAAAATCCTTGTTCCTTATATAAGCGTTAGTTTCTCGTATGAAAGCATAAAACTTTTAATGTTTAACATATTTGATAGATGCATCGTTTAGTTTCTGAAATACAAAAAAATTTACAAAATTAAATAAACTATAAAAAAATCATTACAATCAGTAAGTAGTTTTTGTTTACAATCAGTACAAATTAGTACACACATTTTTATTCAGTGCACCTGGTGAAAAATCCCTACATGTACTGATTAGCATGAATGGTGAGCCTGCCCATAATATAATTGATCTACTTGGGTATTTCCCCTCCATATATAAATATAAACTCTCTTATAATTAGTTTTTCTTATGTTAAGTCAATTTCAGGAATAAAAGTGCAATTAATATTCTTAACGACATTTTAATCCCAACCAAATTTCTTTTTAAAGCCGAAAGTGAACCGAAACTAACCTACACACAGTGGGAAAAATGACCAATCAGCGGAGATTTATTAATAACTTCTGAAAAAAGGCTGATATTTTAATTTGGAAAAATGTTTTTTATAGATAAAAACACAATAAATAAAAATTAATACAAAAATAATTTTTCGTATAAGCTAAACATTTTTTTTTTACTTTCATATAAAAGTGCTCTACTTAGTATCTGATGAGCTATCATATGACATATTATTTTCTCCATATATATATAAAAGAAGACTGATAACATTTCTGACCTAGAGAGTTTGTGCTGATGATACGACCATGGATGCATTCCTCTTGCTAGTCTTGTACAATCTAGTGCTGGCCGTAGACATAAGCACATAGTTAGCACAAGATTTCGTTGGCGATATCATAAACTTTTTTTTCGTTTTTTCCTGACAGTTAGTAAAGCTTTTTTTGGATTGCCCAGCACTGGGAGTTGGGTCTACCATTCGAGCTCGGTGACTTTCTCTCCATTTCATGCCTTTTATAAGAAGAAATTTTTAAGTCTCTTAGAAATTTCAAAGTGTTGACCTCTATTATATTTGCTTCTATTTATGATATCATAAACATAGTGTTCCACAGCAGAACCATTTTTAGAACCGTAATCTTTCTTACACTAAACCAAAAAAAAACGTTCGCTGGGATACTGACATTATAGCCTAAAACAATTAATTTCTCAAAATATTGCGAAAAGTTTCAGCGCATTTTTACCCATATCGTCCCAGAGAATTTTTATTTTCGAATAACTTTAAAAAGTTTGGTTGTTCGTAGCTAGTTTAATATTGAGACTGGGAATCCAAAAAATAAATACAATTTAATGCCCAATACCTACCAAAAGACATGAGTAAAAAAAAGTACAGACTTTTCCAAATAGAAACAGCGATTTTTTTACCAAAACTGAAAGGCTTGACTGTAATAATTTTGTTTCATAATGTTCTTTATTATTATTTATTTAGTTAACATATACCAGAAAGGTGTTACTCCAAAGAAGGAACTTCCACCGATGCATAATGTTCTTTGCTTTGAAAAAAAATTGTTAAAATATTATTTAGGGCGTCTTGAGTTTTTGGTGACGATATGTATGTTTTAAATAACTTTTATATCAATAACAATACTTTATAAACAGTACATCACATTCGATACATACACAGCATTAAAACATATGTAAGTGTAAATGATTTTATACTCAAAAGCTGTAATATTAAAAAAGCAAAACACAAACTTTTTTGCATTAATACATTTAATTAAGGCTCTTCTTATCGTGTAAAGCCTTTTTGGTGCCTTTTCAAGGCGTTTCTTTTAACCTTAGACCTCCTCCAATCGCATAACTTCTTTTTATTTGTTATAATTTTTTTTACATTTTATAAAAAAGATTTCCCTTTCAGAAAATGTTAAATTCACTTGGTTCTTAACATATTTCCTAAATGGAGGATTAATTAACTTTGCTATTATTAGGAAAAAGTAATGTTTTAAAGCTTTATTTAATTCCTGTGTCATTGCATTTATCCAGTTTTGTTTTTAAAATTATTTCTTCAAGATTTTTATCAGATTTTTGAAAAAATCTCACCTTTTTCAATAAAATAAAATAAACTGCAGACTTTTGTTTAGTTAAATATTCCACCTTCAATGAATGATGCGCTCTTATATTATGTGTTCAAATACATACATCTTGAATCAGATGATGACCTATAATAAAACAGTTTTCATTATAAATCTTTAAATATTTGTTTTCTTAGATTTTTTTAAGGTCCTTTAATTTCTTGGTATTTATTTTTGGTTTTTTAGGAGTCTTCCCCACAAAATATCTAAATGTATTAAAACACAAAAATATTTAAAAAAAGGTTTTTAAGAAATTTTTTATACAAAATAAGGATACAAATTTTTTATAAAAAAATTTTCAGAGACTTATTCTAAATTTAGAAAAAAATATCGGCACTTTTTTCTAATTAAGGCGTTATGAGAATTTACGATTAAATTTAATTACAGTTTTTATTAATTCGATTAATTACTTAATTAACAATTTTATTTTTCTATATTTTTTTTTCAATTAGGTTCTTTATTAGTAAAGAATTTATATTTAAATAAATAATTAATTCATTCAATTAACTGTCTTAATTGAGTTGAGCTCTTATTAAAAATATTTGTTTTTTACCACTAAAGTTTTAAAGTATTAAAACTGATATTGCTTTTTATATTTTAGTCGGTCGTATGGTGTAGTGGTAAGAGCGTCAAACTTTAAGACCGAAGTACACTGGTTTGAATCACGGTAGAGGAAGAAATCAAATGTCGGTATCAATCAGCGCCACCTAGAGAGGGAAGGACAATAAAATATAGCAAAAAGATAAAATTACTACTTAACTTAACACACCACCCAATCATATGAGGTGTTGTTTCGTGGCAACATTGATTGATATTTTTTCAATTAACATTTTGATTAATTCAATTAACAACTTGTTTAATTTAATTTTGTTTAATTACTTTTTTAATTAAAATCTAAACTTTTGTTA
This sequence comes from Paykullia maculata, assembly GCA_003055125.1. Lineage (NCBI taxonomy): Eukaryota > Metazoa > Arthropoda > Insecta > Diptera > Rhinophoridae > Paykullia > Paykullia maculata. The sequence continues at coordinate 6,414 of NDXZ01003663.1, read as the reverse complement.
ATTGGAAAAAATCGATATATTTTAGTTGCTATTATTTTAAGTAATTCATATAATCATTTTTGTGATAGGTTTTTTTTGCTTGCTTGAATCATTTTGGTAATTAAAACATTTATTTAGTTTTTTCTGTACAGGGAAAATATCTACAAAATTTGGCTTATAAAGAAAAAAAATTTAAAAAAATAATTTTCTGCCTTAAAAAACTATTTAAACTTTTACCCTCATATTATTCCGATTATGAACGAATTTTTTCATGCAAATTTGTTTTAAAGACCTTTAATAAATCTAAAAATTGTTTATGAATTTGAGGGTAATTTTTTTTAAATTTTTTTAAAAACCAAATGTAAGCTCTTCAAAAACACTTTATTTATTTTAATTAAAATACAATTAACAAGATCTTTCACTTTTCGGAAAAATGCATATAATTTTATCGTTGCTACTATTAATTCATTTTCAAATTCATGGCCAATAAAACTAAAATTAATTTAATGAAAAACAAAACAAGAAAATTGTATATTTTATCCAGAGAGACACAAGAAAATAACGACAACTGATTAAGTTGATTTAAGCAAAAAGTGGTTAATTGCAACAAGAGGTGGCAAACTGTTATAGATGTTTGTTTTTTTTTTTTTTTTTTTTTTCAAAAACTTTAAATGTGCTTCAATCTCGATCGTTTTTTTTTTTTGGTTTGTTTTTCATAACAAAAAAAACATTTAATGTGTAGCAATCTTTGTCGCCATCACTTTCCTCCCATTTAATGCACATATGTATGTATGTACGTACTACATGCGGTATATGGCTCATAATAATGGTTCGGCTTTAAATTAGTAACAGCTTTACAAATACTCTTGCACTCTTATTAAATAGGTAACAAAAAAATCGAAAGCTATCAATGCGTCGATTTGTTTTCGTCATCATCGTCATCATCATCAGCAGCAAGTTACAAGTAACAAGTTGCAATAATGTTGCTTTTGAAAGAAATACAACACACCATTCGTACATGCAACATTTAACAAATGAGAGCGAAAGCTGTCTGGTTAACAAGTATGCAAATAAATTGTGTATTAATATATGCAATACAATAACGACAGTATAAAATAAAATACTTGTTACACTGTTACCAATACCGCATATTATGATTCTATATTGGGTTAAACAAAAAAAAATTAAATAAAATAAAATTAAAAAAAGAGACAGACACGTTTAAACCAAAATATAAAGAAATAATCACGTTTTCCATTGACAAATTATTCCTGCTGGCTTTTATATGAGACACCATAAATGTTGTTGTTGATGACGATGTAGCAAAAACCAAAAAAAAAATACAAAATTGCAAAATACTGCAAATACTTACTAGACTGCTGCTGCTGTGATAGTAGAAAGATTTCTGAGAAGATAATAATGACTTGACTTTATAATATTGAAAGTGCAAGTAAAAGTTTGTACACATTTCAAATTGACGATGATGAAATATGTTTTATAGTTTCGAATTTTATATTGTATAATTTATTACAAACTCCTTTTTATTGATTTAAACAAAAAGCAAGCAAAAAACAATTTAATAGAAAATTTGCAGTGAAAAGACGTAAAAAAGTTGAATCAACTTTGGAGGACTTTAGAAAATATATTTATTAACATACTTTTTTAAAATTAATTTTTGACTTATTTTTTAGCTCTTTATTTGCATATAATAAATAGAAAAAAGATGCTTTTTGATTTAAACTTATTTATTTGTCAATTAAAACAAAAGACTTAAGCAACAAACTTTTTCTTGTCATGAAAATCTCTTAAATTTTTAACTTTTCCCTTTAATTTTCCCAATTAGATTTTGTATGAAATCAATTGTTAAAAATTATCTTTCATTTTCTTGCTTTCTTTCTTTTCAGATTTGATTTCTTTGAAAAGAATAATATGACCCAAATATGTCATGCAAGTACCATTTGCTGGCTGCTTTTATTTTTCATGGTTACATTGTTATAATAAAAAATGTAATTGCATTTATATTTTAGTTAAACATTTTAAAGAAATATATTAAATGTGTGTCAACATTCACCTGAACTTATAATGTTCTCTAGATATTAATGATGATGTGATGGTTTGGGATGTGTTATTTATTTCACTACTTTAACTTTCATCACTTCCCTGTCTCTCTGTCTGTCAGTTATACAGTCATTTTAAGGTTTTTTTTTCTTTGTTGCTTATTATTATTAAAATTCATTCACTTTACTTATAGTTTTTGCTGCTGTTGTTGGAAAATGTAATGCTTTTATTGATTTTGTTGCACTAATCGAGTTTAAGGTTGTAAAATAACTTTAACCCAATTTACGATGGTATTTCTGTGTCCCATTGGTGAATGTAAACGAATATGTAAAGATATATTTAAAGCGAAAGAAATGCCCAGAAATATTTTTTAAAAAAATATATATTAATAAATTATACAAATTTTGTTCATTTTTGGTTACAACTCTTTGTTTATGTTTAACAAATCATTTAGCTTTAACAGGTGAATGTTTGAAGTTTAAGGTCATTTTTACACGCAATATATCCATTAATGAAATTGTGCATCACGATCATTATTAATTCATTCATATTAACATACATATGTATGTAATTATGATTAGTTTTTAACTTTAAAATTATTGCAACATTAACTATTACATAAGGGGATGTATTATGTTTATATCATATACATTTTTAATAACTGTCATATTTGGTTTTTTTTTTTTATTACGTTTTTATTTATAAAAAAAAACGTTTTTTTTTCTTTTTAAGAAAAATGTTAATAAAAATGTTTTCATTTCAATTAATGATAACTTTTTAGTATAAGAGAAATTAATTAAACTTATTATCTTCTATGCTGCTGTAGTCTGGTGAAAGGTTAACTCTGACTTAATCCCTATTTTGTTATGTTGAACTTTCATTTGATTTCCTGTGAACGAATGAAATCACAGGGCACGGGCTCATACTAATATTGTTGAGACTATTGGTTTTCTTTCTGCTCTAATATAATATTTGGCTCCAAGAGTATATAGTGGCATTACAGGACATTAAGTAAGAATATTAGGATCTTTGCCGAAGGCTAAGCCTTTAATAGGTCCCTAAATAGCACTTGACGATGGCACAATTGTTTACTACGTTGATGCATATATTTGCTCAGTCCTTTCAAAATTATTTTTTGCTACTTTTTTAATTTTTTTTATTCATAATAAAAAATTTTCTAGCAGAAAGTTTTATTTTTTATACACATATTTACACACACGCAGAGAAAAAACATGGTTGAAACATGATCGCGACAACCATTTTATTTTCTCTATGACAAATTTGGATACCGCAAATAAATTATAGTAAACGATAATCAAGTATTTGGTTTATATTTTATCATAAAATGGTTACCGTTAATGAAAACTTTGTCATGATTATCCACAAAATTGTTAAAAGCTTTTGTGATAAACATTTCATGATTTGTTCGTAAAAATAAAATTATATTTGAAAACATTTAAAGTTATAAATAACCATAAAATGTAGTGGACAACAACTGTATTGTTGCAAGGCAATCAAAGTATGATAAGCATTAATATTTATTTGTTTTCGGTTATTGTTCTTCTTCTTCTAAGTGCTTTCAATTTAGTGCAGAATTTGTAGATGAAATGTCAAGAATTAAAAAAAATATTAAAAATTAATAATAAGTATTAAATAAATATAAAAGCAAAAAGAAATTTAAGTAAAATATTACAAATAAAGAGGATCATAAGTAAAATCAATCTAATAAATGGCAAAAAACACAAATGTTTTAATTAATATTATTAAGAAAGTATTTAAAAAAATGTATATACATGTATGTATGTATATATGTATGTATGTATGTATGAATGTACATATAAAACATTTACATAAAAAAACGATATTCATTTAATCATATTATGATAAGGTGGAGTTTTATTATAGTCAAAAGGAAATATATTATGATCATATGGGACTATACTATGGTTGTGTGGAATCATATTATGGTAAAACGAAATAAATTTATAGTTATGTGGGATCATATTATGATTATAAAAAACCTAATTATGATCATATGAAAATATATAATGATTATGTGGAACTTACTGTGCGATTTAATTAAATAGCAGCTATCTTATTTACGACAAAATTAGTTTGAATCAAAAAAGACATTTTGTTATACGTCATACTTTTTAAACATGCATGAGTCACCTTAATAATATATGGTCTAATCAAGCCAAAACTGGGTTTATTAAATACCCTAAGAACTATGGTTTTTATGCCTTCGTGTTAAACTAATGAATATGTGGCATGTCGTAAGTAATTTTGTGTAATGGGTAATAATTTTTTAAAAATTCCTCATTTTTTTCTAAAAACATTATCCCTGCTGACCTTATATTACAATTTGTGTTTTATATAAAAAATATTAATAAATAAATATTTATCGAAATAGATAGTAAACAGACATTTTAGTTGCAACAAAAACAAATTTATAAATTCATTAATTAGAATTTTTTTTATTAAATGTTTTTATTTTTACGAACTTATTTGTTTTAAGACAATTAATTTTAGTTTAATTCTGGCTCAAGTTCATTTTTAAATTTTCAAAGAAATTTAATTTTTTATTTGTGATAATTAATGAATAATAATTTGAAAAGTAAATTTTGCCGACACTAGCCGAGTGGAATGCATTTTCGAAACCAGCTACGGTTTTCATCAGCAGCTCAAATTCATTAATATTTTTTTTTCAATAACATCAATTTGTATTTTGTAAAATAATATAATTTTGAAATATCTGCACGCAATATGAATTTACTCAGGTACATCATAATGATTAAGTAAGTTTAGATGGTTGGAGCAAACTTTTTTTGTACATTAATGTTTTCTTAGTTTAGTAATTGGATTTATATAAAATAAGTTTTTAATTAATTAACTTTACTCTAAACAATATATATAATAACATATACCACAAATGAAAACGGTTCCTATCTGTTATCATGACCGGAGATGCAATGTGCCTTGTAACAAAAACAAAACAGCTAGAGGCATCTAAAGGAAAGAATGATATAAATAGATTACGCATTCCGGTTGTACAAACAAGTTTTTCTCGCTGTGCATCTACGTCACAAAAGTCGCGCTTTCAATAAAAAAACGTGAACAAATAGTGTGGTTTGTATGAGTTTAAGAAAATTAAAAAAAAACTTGTTTAATAAAGTTTACATAAAAATTATTAATTTATTCAATGTTTTAAAAATTATTTACAAAGAATTCCAGGGTTAAAAGTGAGGCATATGATAAATTACCATTTTTAAGCCAATTTTATAAATACATTTTATAAATAAATATAAACAATAACTCCATACGTGACAAATTTTACGTCGACAACTTTGAAATCGAGTACATGGAGCACTTCTGATAATTGATATGCAGCATGTTAACACAAGGCGGCGTGAAAAAAGATGTAGGCTATAAATTGAGCAAAGCTAGGGCAACTTTTGGACGTTTGAACAAGATATGGAGAGCACCGCAAATATCACTACATACAAAGCTGCGGATATTTAATGCATGCGTAATAACATCGGCCTTGATAGTAAGAAAACTTCAAACACAAAAAAACAATTTTTTGCGAATTATATGGCGTATTTTCTGGCCAAATACGATCAGCAATGCCGACTTATGGAGAAGATCAAACGAAACACCCATTAAAATGCAAATTATGTAAAGGAAATGTAAGTGGGAAGGCCACACGTTACGCAAAACTCCAGAAAGCACCCTGTGTTTAATATTTTTGTTATAGAAATATTTTTTTTCAATTAAGCAAGCCTTCGTTGTTACTTGGTTCAAAAGTGCTTGGTTTTACATATTATTATAAAAAAAAAACACTTAAGATTTCGAATTGTTTTAAATATAAAACTTTTATTACTCTTTTATTTACTTTCTTAAACAATCTCTATTAAATTTACAATTTTTACATATAGTTTATATATTTGTCTGTTCTTGTGACGTCAGACATTGAAAGCTTATTTTTGCAAACAAAATAACGGATATGCGCAAGGCGTAATCTATTAGTTTTGATTCATGATCTAGAGCAGGCTTTTCTAAACTATGGGTAGCAAAATTATGGAGTCGTAACAGATTTTAATGTTAAATATTTAAATACATGATTTTATAACATCAAACATCATAATTTTTTCCTTTAATTTTAATTTAATATTTACCACTCAACGACTGCGTTTGAGTATGTATATTCCAACGAACTAAGACGGTCAGAATTCCCTTTTATTTATGTCATTGCAAAAAATGCAATTTTGATGAAAAAAGGGTATATATTTGTGGAAATAATATTGAAAAGGTAAAAAACTAGAATAATTTGATAAACTTTTAAAGTACTTTTATTTTGTTTTTAAACTGAATTTT